>VDFB02120590.1:0-57312 GCA_007258455.2 Sequoia sempervirens | reverse complement strand
GCCGTTCCTAGATATGTATTGGCTTGATCATTTTAGTATGATGATTTCTTGTTTATATCTCTATTTTGTATGGACTTTTTATTTCCACCTATTGCCTTAACCAATGAAGGATGATTTAAGTTTATTGAATGATAACATGTTTCTTCCAAATCCAAAATTATTCAATTTTTTTTACCGAATTTTCAGTTAAAAACCATATTTAACTTGGTAAACGTTATAAACATATTGAACAGCTTCAGACAGTTTCTCGCCATTTTTTTTTGAGACTCGCGTCCTAAGTGATATGGTATAGTGGTGTCGATATTCAATATCAAGGCTTTGATACAGACACTAGCATTGTCAAATTGAACATGCAAGTAACCTGCATTCTGTCCTAGCTGTGCATTTTAACTGTCATTATCTCAAAAATCGTATTGTCATTTACTCTCCAGCTGTTTTTTCGCTAGCTACATTCTTTACTACATATGTAATCAGCTTAAGCTTCAATATTCTTAAAAACAAAAATGAAACTTCAGACATCTTCAATATTTCATCCGGAGACAGCTGACTAGGGGGAGGGTTTTAACCGGGAAGAAATATGGATCAGATTTATAGCACAAATACATCAAACCACTTTTGATTTGTCCGTTGCATTAGAAATGGCACATGGTTATCATATTAAACATTCCAGGCAGCTTTAATATTTTACCATAGAAAGCTAATTAACGGAGATTACCTAATTAACAGGGAACTAACTTTGAACCCTAAAATTTTGAATGATACTCAAAATATTCCGCATTCATAGAAAGAGGAATTAATGAATTGATCCAAATAATTATAATATAATAATGAGAGCTAACCTTTGCACTCTTATAACATTTGAATGACACTCCAAAAACACCAAAAGTAAAGGTGAACCTAAAATCAAGTTATGTGTTTGTGCACAAGTAACCCAGATTATTGTTTTTTGGTGACTTGTATGAAGAAGCACTTTTCTCTTGGTATTACTAGGGTACATAAATAAGGAGTAACTTCAAAGCATCAAGTAAAAGTCAAAATAGTAATATGGTTCTTCCGTACCAAAAGAAGACACAAATCAAGTTCCGTTCATAAACAATGAAAATTATGCCTAACTAATAAATAAATAAAAGAATCATCTTTGACGCAAATAAAAAATAAAATAAAATCAGCAGAATAACAATCAGATTGCTCTAAACAACTCTAATAGAAAGTAATTCCAATTTGCTCCCAAGACAATTTAAGGCAAAAAAACGGCACACTTTTTTCAAAATCAAGTGTTGTTCAAAGATAATGAAAATTATGCCTAACTAACCAAATAGATAAAACAACCGTCATTGACGCAAATAGAAAAAAAAAAACAGCAAACAATCAAATTGCTCAGAAAAACTCTAATAGAAAATCATTCCAATTTGCTTACAAGACATTTAAAGTAAAAAACGACACTATCTTTTTTCAAAAAGAATTTTGTATGCAAACAGATAAGCCAGACGCCTCAAAAACTACCAGTTCACTGTAAAAGTAAAAAAACTAAATACTGCATAGATAATTAACAAACTACAGTATAATAAAGATGGACATTGTCAAAATCAATTTTCTACATACTCACATGAATTCAAATAAAATATGAACAATCACATGATTTATCTGAACAATCGACAAACTACAATATAATAAAGATATACATAGTCATAATCAATTTTCTAAATACTTACATGACTTCAGATAAAATATGAACAATCACATGATTTATCTGAACAATCAAAAGCTAGACCACTTTAAATATGATAGATGCTCAACAGACTACAATACAACATCAATCCCCCAATGTTAGACAAGATGTCAACGAAGATTCAACTCACTGATATTTTCCAAAAATCTTATACATGCATTCAATTAAATCTGAAATATCAAAAATACTAGATCACTGTATAACATAATTAAAATTATTTAAATCCCTCCCCTCTGCTCAGACTGCATAGATTTCCTTGCAGTGCAGACAAATCAAAAATTTCCCCGCAACTGAGAAATCAAAAGTATATCTCCAAACACTAAAATGAAAAGCAGTAAATAAATGAACTATGCCACCGTCTATCAAGAACCCAGTTTTGCATATGACAAGCTAATAAGACACCTATTACCATACCATATGTGCAGAAACCCAACATGCCAGCTAACGGAATACTTCCCACATGCATAAGCTCTTGCACAGTTTGCTTAGACTTTCACTTCTTCTTAGCAGCAGCCTTGGTGACCTTGGCACCAGTTGGATCCTTCTTCTCAACAGCCTTAATGACACCAACAGCAACAGTCTGACGCATGTCCCTCACAGCAAAACGACCCAGTGGAGGGTATTCAGAGAAAGTTTCCACAACCATAGGCTTGGTTGGAATCATCTTAACGAATCCAGCATCACCATTTTTAATGAACTTTGGTTCCTTCTCAAGCTCTTTGCCAGATCGTCTGTCAACCTTGGTCAAGATCTCAGCAAACTTCACAGCAATGTGGCATGTGTGACAATCCAGCACTGGGGCATACCCATTGCCAATTTGGCCTGGGTGATTCATGATAATGACCTGCGATGTAAAGTTAGCAGCTTCCTTGGCTGGGTCATTCTTGGAGTCAGAGGCCACATATCCTCTCTTGAGATCCTTCACGGCAACATTCTTTACATTGAATCCCACGTTATCACCAGGTAATGCCTCCTGCAGAGCTTCATGATGCATTTCAACAGACTTAACTTCAGTGGTCAGCCCAGTTGGACCAAATGTGACAATTGTGCCTGGCTTCAGCACTCCAGTCTCAACACGTCCTACAGGCACAGTTCCAATCCCACCAATCTTGTAAACGTCCTGAAGTGGCAACCTAAGAGGCTTGTCTGAAGGACGTTTAGGCTCTGACACCTGGTCAAGGGCGTCCAACAGTGTTGGGCCCTTGTACCAATCAAGGTTGGTTGATCTCTCAATCATGTTATCTCCCTCAAATCCAGAGATTGGAACAAACGGAATTTTATCAGGGTTGTATCCAACCTTTTTCAGGTAAGAGGATACTTCCTTTACAATTTCCTCATAACGAGCCTTAGAGTATTTGGGAGTAGTAGCATCCATCTGAGGAAGCGAAAATACACATTATCATCAATATAAGAATAGCAAGCCACCCAAAATAGATAAAAAATAGAGCAGACTTAAAGAAAACTCACCTTGTTACAGCAGCAAATCATTTGCTTCACTCCCAGGGTGAATGCCAGCAAAGCATGTTCTCGGGTCTGTCCATCCTTGGAAATACCGGCCTCAAAACCTCCAGTGGTTGAATCAATAATCAACACTGCACAATCAGCCTACCAAAACCATTGCACCCGTACAAGAAAAAGTCAACAACCAGTGTCATTATAATTACTGGCATCAGAAAGAAAACAATTCCATGATACAGCAAAATGCACAATCGATACATATCCAGATACTAGATGTGATCATTGATGACAACTTACCTGGGAAGTCCCAGTAATCATGTTCTTAATGAAATCACGATGGCCAGGAGCATCAATCACAGTGCAGTAGTACCTAGTGGTCTCAAACTTCCATAGTGCAATATCAATAGTAATACCACGTTCACGCTCAGCCTTGAGCTTGTCAAGCACCCAAGCATACTTGAATGACCTCTTGTTCATCTCAGCAGCTTCCTTCTCAAAACGTTCAATAACACGCTTGTCAATGCCACCCAACTTATAAATCAGATGCCCAGTGGTAGTTGACTTTCCAGAGTCGACATGGCCAATGACCACAATGTTGATGTGAGTCTTTTCTTTTCCCATGGCTTCTTGTACTCAAAAACTGCAACAGTAAAGGAAAAATATTAAGGTTAAGTACCATTCAGAGCATAGCATGTGATAAAATAACCTCTTAAAACCAGCAGTAAAATATAGTTATATATGCATTTATTTAAGCACTTTTGTAAGGTTTGCTTGTGCCTCCATAAGACCTAGGAATTAGACCACCTTGAAATTGCTATCATAATAGACCATTGTTTTATGACTCAAGGCATCCTACCAACTAGACACAAAAATTACCCATACCGAAAAAAATTAACATAAACCCAAAGTAACAAACACCATGTATGTAACCCAGGAGCTTTATCTAATAAGCATCTTTCACACAATAAATGTAGCAGCACTTAACACATCAGGATCAGAGTTAACAAAATACATAAAAATAATCCACACTATAGAATAAACTCAAAAAAGTAAAAAAACTGAACCTGATACGACAAAAACTATTATTTACAACAAATTTCAGTATAATAGCAATCACTAATAATAGAACGCAAATAATATAATCAATATGTTCCCAAGGGAATTCTAAGACTATCAGAGGCACATAATACTCAAACAGGCACCACAAACAGTCCACACCCAAGTTATAATTTAAACAATCAAACAGAAAAGGAATGTGTTTTTATGATAGAGCACAGAAAAATTGGGTGATGCAAAACTATCAAATAGTATGACGGGCAATATAATCAGAGAAACCAAATATGTTCCTGGTTTGAAAAATATGTCAAAAAAGAAACTAGTCAGACTCTCTTTGGATTAATATCAATCTTGGAATTTAAGAGGCATCAAGGCAACAGGAAAACGCTAGATACTGTGACACTCACGCAGCCTTCTGGTTTATGGGAAACGAATAATAGAAATGGCAATTTGCCTAATTTCAATCACGCAAATAGCATAAAAAACAAATACTGTGACATTCACGCAGCCTTCTGGTTTATGGGAAACGTATGATAGAAATGGCAATTTGCCTAATTTCAATCACGCAAATAGCATAATAACAAATACTTAAAGTACCAAAGAAAAGGGGTGATTCAGCAATCAATCCACGCATACATCAGTAGAGATTTGGCAAAGTACTGTACAGTAAATTTTTTTAGAAAGCACAATATATAAGATCGGATTTAGTGGAATAATAGAATCAAACAACATAGAGAAATCAAATGGGAATACAGGACTCCTGTTACAGGCGAAATGAGGAAAAATATTAATCTAAGTATAACTGCCGGAATCAAATTTTTATCAACGAATCCCTAAAAGAATATAAACAGGAAAGAAGATGGATTTAACAAACGACCATTTAACAACAGAAGGGTATTGAACAACATTAGCCCACAGCAAAAACAAATAAATCCCGATGAGAAGGACTGCAGTAAACAACATAAATAGAACAGCCTGGATATTGTCATACAACCAAACCATCTTCGTTTAGCTGCCTGATTTAACAAGGGAGTTAAAACGGCATAAACAAAAGGCAAGCAGTGACGGAGTAATCTAAACCCTCCAAGATATATATATATATATATCGTACTCATTTGATACAGCACATCATACCAAAAGGACGGCACATCAGCCAGGAGCAAGTGATAAAACAATAAAACGAACTATAACAACGACGACGACCGAACCGATTTCTGAATCTCTTCAGCTGAAATAGTTGCAACGTTTCTAAAGAGGTTCTTCAGAGAATAAAATCTAAAAACGGCAACAGATTTATCTATTTAACCAAGGAATACAGATCTTCCCTCACAAACGTGAACAAAGAGAAAAACCCTAAACCCTAAACAAAAATCACAAAAACGATTAAAAACAACGGGATCGGGCATAAAATAACAATACAGAACCATAAAATTTACAGATCAATCAAGCAAATCCACATTACAAACCCTCGTCAAAAGCAAAGTACATCATAAAGAAAATCCTCTTTCAAGCTTCAACCACCTTAAACCCCGACCACACAGAAGCTACAATAAGATCCCTTAAGATTCACAACGGCCCATCCACAAACGCAAACTAAACAAACCCCTTTACTTATAGAACACCACTAAAAACACCTAAAACAGCTGGCTTTGCACAGAAAAGACACCTAAAAGCAAATGAAAGAACAGCAGCAAACAAAGGAAGGACTAGGATACAAGACCTTGATTCAGAAGCGCCCGGCAGATCGATGAAGAATTTGCTGGAAGCGTCGGCAGAAGCAAATGAAGAATAAAAATTGCTCGCTTAAAGAGGGCCTTCTAATCGCTACAAAGCAAGATATACTGCTCTTTGCCTCTAACCCTTCTACTCACAAATTAGGTTATGTTTCCTCACCGTCCGATATATCAATCAACGGTTGACATCTTGTCCTTGTGTCAACCGTCCAATTTTATAACGGACGGTTGAGATTGGCCGGGGCCAATCTTGAAGAAGAATCTTTTAACCTTTTGTGAAAGGCAGAAAAGGAAATTCGCCTCTTCCGACAGGCCGGCAAAACCGACAACTTTAATCCCCGTTTAAATTAGGTCTTCTTATTCTTGGCTTTATTTATTTGTTTTTATAATTTTATTCTTGCTTTTATTAATTATTTTATTTTTGGCTTTATTTATTTATTCTAGCTTTTTTTAATAATTTTATTCTTCGCTTTGTTTTAGTCTTGTTTTTTTTAATACTTTATTTTTTTGATACTACAGGGGTGTCCCCGAGATCTAGCAGCCCTTACCTTGGGTACCTGAGGTAAGCTAGGGCGAGACTAGTCCCTTGCGGATGAGATCCCCGCCGCAAGAAGTCTCACCTCTTAAACCGGGCTTAAACCGGGGAGGGGAGTTGAACCCGAGACAAATGAAAAGCAAACCCACTGCTCAAATCAACTCTACTACCCGTTCTTGTTTTTTTTAATACTTTTATTCTATACCTTTTTAATTTATTTTCAAATTTTATTATGGGAACCTATAATGGATGCCATTTAAGTGCATAATGCATTGGAAATTTTAAAATATTAAAATATGCTTTACCTAATTTACCACCACTTAGTAAACTTTTTTCATCCACTTTAAATTTTAAAAAAATTATGTACTTTAAGTTTTATTATTAGACGTCGTGGTTTTTTAAAAGCCAATTATTAACACGCCACCTAATAGACTTTCTAAATCTATTTTTAATTAGATAAACAGAAGACATAAATTATTTTTAATTAAATAAATAATATATATATACTTTTTTTCAAATCTATTATGAATATCACTTGCATGCGTAGAAGAAGGCAGCCAATAAATGTGTGTTGACTTTGACCACCGATCCGTTAATGGAAGAGTTTAAAGTATGAGTGAATTTCCTCGTCAGAAATATAGTACATGCACTCCGAGCTATTCGGATTGCACTCCGAGTTCTTTGGATTGAATCTGCACCTTTCACGTTTGGAAATTTGCATGACTTCTTAAGGAGTTTTTTTACTTCTAGTTTCGCGTCTTTAACTTCACTTACGAGTTAGGGTTTCCACGTATTTTTTCACCTTACAAATTAATTTTAGTTTTTATATTAAAAACTAACAATTGCATTTAAATTTTAGACTTTATATTTGATTTATTTTAGAATTTATAAAGGTTATTTTGTTTTTAGTTTACATGATTATTTTTATATTATGAATTAAGATGAAAAATGTTTTATTTTCTTATTATATATTATATATTGAGATATATTAATAGGGTTTTTTATGATTTTTTTGAGAAATCTTCTTTTTGTTTATGTATGCTTATAAATATATATATTGTTATCCATATATGTTTTTTTGGAATGAGAATGCATGAATATTTGTAAATTTAAAAAAATAAACTCATTATAGTATTGTGAAGGTAAAACTTGACAATCTTTATTTTCAATGTTAATTATTGTTTTAGTGATTGTTGGATCTTATGTTTTATGGATTGTTGGTGTAAAAGTCATTTTTAGTGGGACTTTTTGTTGACCATCATGAATGATTAAAACAACTAAAACTAGTTGTGGCTCTTATGTGTCTCATTTACATGAACAAAGAGAGGTTGATGAGGTGGCTTCCTCTTATTTTTGTTTTAAGTGCTATAACTTTATGACAACAAATAGAAGTAGATCATGTGACTTACTCTTATTTTTGTAAACCATAGTAACTACTATGTCTTCAAGTAAAACTTATGAACCTAAGAAATGAAGGTTGCAAAATACATAAATCCGCATTAAAATCATCTCAAATGAATGATATTAGATATCCACAATCCATGGTGTTTATTGCTGAGATATTTTTGCATCGGCGTTTTGTATCACACTTTGTGATCCATCATTAGGATGATAGTAGATAGCTCAAGGAGAGAAAATTGGTTAGTTGAAGACTAAGAACAACTAAAAAGAAAGGGGGAAGGGAGGGGAGAGAGGGGCTACATGTAAAACAAGGAACATATATATATCACACATTAATCTAAATATATAAATACCACACATATTTAAAAAGAATTAAAAGAATACAAGCTATATGCAAATATATATCCATAAAATAGAAAAAATATCTCACACACACAAATAAATTCACAAAAAATGTAAAAGAAGCAAGACATAATTGCATAAATCTTATTCATTTTGTTATTCTTTTTTATTTATGTATTGTTGTTTTGACATTTTTTATGAATTTATTTGTGTGTATTTGTCGTATATTCTATGGATATATATTTGTGTATATCTTATACTCTTTTAATTCTTTTAAAATATATGTCGTATGTATATATTTATATTAATGTGTCATGAATATAGTTTCCTTGTTTCACATGTGGCCCATCTCTCTCCTCCATTTCCTCTCTCTTTTTAGTTCTTCTTGGTCTACAACTAACCAATTTTGTCTCCTTGAGCTTTCTACTATCATACTAATAATGGATGACAGAGTGTGATCTGAAATGTTGATGCAAAAATACCTCACACAATCTAATTCAGAAACAACAACAATAATCATCCCAAATGGTTATTAACATGACTTTATCATTCAGTCAAAAGGCATAAATTTTGACAAATGCCTAAAATCTCCCTCTTTGTGTGATACAATCTTCTTAAAATTTTAATTGTATTTTATGGCAAAATTGCATTAATAAGGTCATCTTATTTAGCCCCACAATCTATCTTATCCAACTGGCCACACATTCTCAACCACATCTTTATCCTTTTCAAATTAATCTTTTGTGTACTAAACAGATATTGAATTGAATAGTAACCATTGCCCTTTAAGCACTACTTTAGTTATGATTGACTTTTAAATTGATTTTTATGTCTCACTCATATTGAAATCCTTTTTTAACTTTGGCAAGCTCGATGAAAAGACAAGCTTTGCCAATATAGCAAGTTGCACAAGTAGACCACATTTTAATTAAGTAACGGTTTTAAATTTAATTAAATTTTCATCACTTAACAGTGATTTTATAGCTTATGCAAAAAGTAAAATATATATGCTAAGTAAATCTGTAGTTATTATATAAAGAAATGATATGTAAGAAGAATGTACAAATGACAAACATGTTTCAATATTGTTTTTGGTGCTCAAAGTTGCCAGCACCTAAATCCTTAAAGGTAAGTTTCTTCTTAGCACTTGGGGTGTCAAACTTATAAGGAAATACTTTGCACTTATGTTTAGGCAAGGCAACTTTGGACCAATTTACTAAGGTGAGTAGGACCTCCTTCACTTTTGGCTCTACCTGATTAATTGGGGCTTCCCTAAAGTATTGAATTAAATGAAATTATAGGGAATGGATAATTTTCTTGCCAAAACCATACCCATTACATAGTTTACCCCTATTTTGGTTATCACAACATACCTATATGTTTGTTTGAGGGTGATCCCACAATAGTATGTCCCACCTTTTAGACAAAGTAAGACATTGAAATCAACATTTTGAACCAAAATTTCACTTTTTGACACCTATTGCAACTAAACCATTAAGAATTTGAAGATAGTGTAAACTAGTGGGGTGAAATCACAATAATGTGTCTCACTTTTTGCCCAAGAAGGACATTTACATCAATATTTTTAACTGAATCTTCATCTTCTAAGACCTATACCAACTGAATAGTTAAGAATTTGAAGATGATGTGAACTAGTGATTTGTGAAAATTTGTGTGCAGATTCTAAATATATTTAAAAAAAAAGATGAAATAAATCATGAATCTTTCACGTCTCCTTTAATAACTAGTTTTAAATAGAAAACAACATTTTTCAAAAAGTAACGTTTGTGTCATCCAACATAACTTTTTTTCTATAAATGATAGAATTCTAATTTTTGAAATATAGATTCTCAACATATATACATATCTAGGGAAATGAAAAAATTTCATAATTTTTTATTACATATTTTTTTAGTTAATTTTTGAAATCATTGTAAGTATAATTTGGACATACATATGGGCTTATTGCCTTTGCTTTAAAAAAAAAATGGACATACATGTGTGTTGTCCAACCTAACTTGTTATGTATATATCAAAATACAATTTTTTTGTGGTGAAACAAGGATATCAATACCCAGGGAAAGGGTATTTTTTGAATTCTTTTTACAATGGTTTACTATTTTTCCACCTCTACAAAATGAAGAGCTTGAAGTTCAAAGAAAAACCTATTTTTAGTAAAAATTGAAAATTAAATACATGATAAAATGAAAACATATCAAAACTATACTTGTTGAAAAGTTCATTTTGAGGGCTACAATCTTACAAAATTTATAATTTCTAAATGACATTATTTAATCCCTCAAAAAGTAAAGGAAAAGTGTATTTTTGCTAGCATTTTGATAGGTGCAAAGGAAACTCCATTGTGGATATGATTTAATACTAGAGGGGTTCTATCCAAGGGGGTTTGATCTAAGGGGGTCTTATATATCCCTCTTCAATTAAAACCCTTTAGATGGAACCTCGCAAGGCTTAAATCATTAGTTTTTTTAAAAAAAAAGTGATTTTAGGCAAAAATCAGCATGTCCCAAAAGTGAGACACACTATTGTGGCAACACCCAGTGATTTTTGAGATTTTGTGTCTAGATTATAAATGTTTTTTATCTAAAGAAATAACTTGTGATTTTTTTATGTAGTTTTTAATAACTTGATTGTATAGTTAACAGTATTTTTAAAAAGTGATGTTACTTCCATAAAGCATTTTCTTTATTTCTAAAAAGGGTAAAATTATAAAATTTTAAATATAGGTTTGTAACACCAACATCTAGTGCATGTTGGAGTTGATGATTGAATCCCACAACTCCTAGAAATCACCAACATGTAATTATCCTATCACAAGCGAGAGATTAAAGCAAGATGAATGTGCTCAACAACCTGAGAAATTTGATTGATGCAATAACTTGAATGAATGATAACAATGAAAGGTGAATGCTTGTAAAAGAAAAAAAAAACCCCAGATGAAGGTTTGATTAGATTGAGGCATGTGTCATCATCTAATGCAACGAGACAACATGATCTAAGTATAGCACAATTCCTAAGTTTAGCTTAAGTAATTAAAGTAAAAGGTGTCTAATAATTAATTAATAATCAATTAATTATTAGGTGATGACCTATTTACTCCATCACCTCGCCTTAATATCAACTTAGGGAGAAACTAAACACTAATAAAGAATGTAATATTGGAAGTAAAATGAGTCCCGACAACAAGGCTTGATGAGGTACCCATGAACAAGCAATTGAAATCTCTCATAACTAGAGAAATGGAGAAAATTTGTGGGAAAAAACTCCTCTCCAAAAGAGAGAAAAAGGAAATGATAGTGTACATGTGACAAGAGAATGATCTGTGATGCCATAACAACTCCGATGTTCTACTCGATAAAATTTCAAAGTTTTCACCTCAAGTGAATGATCCATGATGCTATAACATAGCAATAAAAAAAAATATTTTCCATAATGTAAATTACATGCACATTTGAAATAAACACTATTCCAAATTTCCATTGCATTTCGTTGTAATTTCTCAAATCTTTCCATAACATAGATTTCAAAATGAATAAACTCAAGTTTATCATTCAAGATTACAACCTTCCAAATAAATGGTACAAGATACATGCATAGCTCTTTTGAGCTTCATTTGGCAATAGATATACAAACTGGTCCTTATGTTGCTGCATTGGTGCATACATTTTAGATGTCTCCATTCCTTGGTGCATACACTCCAGTTGTCCCCAATACTAGTGCAAACATTCACAAACCTCGACCACCGACTGATGAGGAGACGCAACACTCAAGCATTTTTCTGCCAACCATGGACTCAAATGTGATCCCCCGCACATTTGCCACATATGGCAAGATGACCCTACCCTTCGACGAAGAGATTGGTTGGTAAAACCCCATAACAATAGCCTATTTGAGCTTAGTGTTGTGACCTACATAACTAGAACCTAATCATACAGTAGCTACACCTACGAGTATGAAAATCCTAAACTAGAATGCATAAAAGGAATACAGTGAATTGATAGTGCAACTAGTGGCAAATTACACTACTTCAACCAAAGTATTCTCACCCAGTACTTTGAGTGGCAGTCATCCTATTCACATACACTACCATAGCTCGGTTTGGATTATAACCATTCATATACTATGCTTAGGTAATTTCCTTCCATAGGTAATCATTAACCTCAAAAATAACCTATTCCCCTTTTCCCAAAAACACAATGGTATCTCTACCAATAAAGCATAAGCACAAGTTACCCCCCTTCAATAGATATTATAATCCCAAGTATAACATATGACTTTCCTAGTCTACAAATTAACTTTGCATAAACAACTTAGCAAGTTATTCCCTTCAATGGATAGCCTAGTCCCAAGAATAACTTTATAATCTAAAGTATAGCCACACAAGCTTCATCTTATCGTAGAATAAATACTCATAAATAACTCTCCATTTGAGAATATATCATGACAATAAGTGATTCTCATCAAGAGTATAATCTCATTAATAAATGACATTAATCGAATAGCAATCATATCAATAAATGATTCTATTTGATATAGTGTAATCTCCTTAGTAAAAAGGGTTAATCAAAGAGTAGAATCTTGTCAACAATATGATTTCACATCAAGAGTATAAAGCAACCAAACAGGTAACAACTCTAACTTAATAGGTAATCCCACCTATGGCTCCAATCAAGTAGCAATTCATATACTAAAGTGATCAACTTAATCACATAGGTGAGTCTCAACCTTGGTATATCCTAAACCCAGTATAAAGTCCATAATCATCAACCAGTTTGATTATATAGGTTAATCTAAACCTATGTGTTTCAAACAAAGTTCGAATAAACAACCCAACCTATTGGTTCCAATGGGTAATCTAGTAAATATTCCAACCTAGTAGGTAATTCTTAACCTAGGGTTTCAATCATTAATCAAATATTCTTCTCAACCATTAGGTTACTCTCAACCTAGGGTTTCATATAGTAGTAAAGTAATGATCAAGTGATCTTTCAAGTATAGATTAGTAATATGACATCTCACCCTATCATATCTTTCATACTACCACTGTTGATGTATTGTTAAACCTTATCATTCCTAAGGTTTCCTAGCATTATAAACTAACAGTTTCAAGTCATTTCATGACATTGATACATTTCACATTATACATGCAGTGTAAACTATCTATGTATAGAAACATCATCTGAGTTCCCATACAGGGTATATAAGAGTATTAAATCACTCCCTTGAGCTATTCACATTTTCATCAAATCTAGTATATAATACTCTTGATGAACAATTACTCCTTATTATGGAGTATGTAAAATACTCATAAGGAAAACATAACATTCATGATTCTTTTCCTTTCCAAATAAGCAAATAGATCATTACTCTATTTCAATCAATCTAATGCATTTCCAATTAAAACACACAAGGCATCAATCTTTCAAATAAAAGATAAAACATGAAGAGAATAGAATCTCATGTCTATCAACCGCTTAATCCAATTGAATCAATTGACCTCAAGCTTGGACCCCTCTTAAAATCAACTTAGCAACAAATCCCTCTCAATCTCTCTCACTAAAGTTTCCTCACAATAACTCTCAGCAAAATAAGAATCTCTCAATGAAAATGCAACAAAATGGAGTAGTGTAATGATGTGTATAAGAAATGTATCCAAATGAGGTGAGAATGCCTCATATTTATACCCAAAAACCAACATCTACAAGCTACAAACAAGGCTTATGAAATAACACTTCTTAGCTTAATTCTATTGACTCATCTTGATAATAAAAAGGTAGTGGATATCTATCTCAAAACTCACTCAAGCAAGATAACATATTGACTCAATGCTTGCCAACAATAGTTTGATTGGTTCATAAAGCACATGCTTCAATCTGGCAATCAACTTATAGGCTAAAAATACTTCTAATGATTCCTACCATTCTCAATTGGCACCACCTCCACAACACAGGCTTTGACAGATTTAAAAGGTAATCAAGACAGTTTACACGTCCCTTCTATCATTTCCACAACTGCAAAAAAACTCCCTACATGTTTGCTCTTTTTTTTTACTTGGTCTCACTCAACCTATGCGCTTGTTCAGACTTGGTCCAACACTTGCTTTATTTGCAAGGTAAACATTCAATATTCCATAGGTTATGCATTGATCATGGACAAAGCACGCATGCTTAAGTTGGTTTCAAGCGCTCTCACACTTTATATCATTCCATGTGTTGTCCCTTATTCCAGCACTTTACATATACTTATATGTATGTTGCCTTTATTGTTTTCAAAGGCAACATTTTATATTCTACTAAATTCCACGTGCTAAGCATGGCGTAGAAAATGTTGGCTTTTAAAGGCTGACAATGTTGTATTATGTGTGGCCTATGATATTACTTGGTCTATTTTTTTACCATGCTTCTATTCTCACACTTTCCCCATACATTGTCAAAGACTTCATATGAAACATTATATGCAGAGTTTATTGCCACTACATGGCTTACCAAATCGATCCATAATGGCCTTTGCAACTTAGAACAATAATCGATATACTTCATTGACTCATCGATTGATTTCTATCAATCGATTCCCATAATAGTAATCAGTGAACTCATATATATATGTATATACATGTTTGTATTTAGCATTAAATGCTTTTATGTGTGTGTGTGTGTGTGTATATATATATATATTCATTAACAATCAAGTTCATTAAATAAACTATTCGATATATGAATGTATATATCCTCATTCACATATTCCACACAATAATAATGATGATGATGGAATGGTGTATATATATGTGCATATATCAGAAGAATCCAAATCAAATGAAGCAAATCTAAACAACTATGAAGATACATGTAAAACAACCTCTAAAGGAAATGGTAAAGCAATGATAGGTTAGTCATAGCTATCATCAAAGAGGAAGTGAATATCCTCAAGTATGCCCCCGATATCTACAATGTGTGACTCAACAAACAACTCTATAATGTCTAACATGTAGTCATCACACAAAGTTGAAACTAAAAGACTAGAAACATCCTGCTAAAGTGAGTTGTTCTCTAAAGATGTGGGAGGTGGAGGAGGAATCTCAACATAAGTCTCGTGAACCAAGGTGGATGATGGAAGTACACATAGGTTCAAGTGACCAAACTTCTCCTCATATGGTAGTAGAAGCTCATTGGAGAAAAATGAGAAAAGGCATACAACTGAAAGACACAATCTATTGTCCCAATTGCAAGAATCTCTCTATTGTGTAGGTATTTGATAAGCATTGAATAAGGTGTGAATCTATAATATTACCTACCCCACTATGAACCATGCAATATGATATATGGAAAGGAGATTGGAAGATAATGAAGGGACACAAAGCACATCATGAAATGTGTCATCATCAACATCTATAGATCCTTTCCCATTAACACTCATATAAGTGTTATTCCCCATCAAAATATGTGGTAATGTGTAAGGCTCATATGAAAAGAACATGCCTAAAGATGAATCCATGTGATGTGAGGCTCCTGAATCAAGAAGCCATCAACTGGACTAAAGATTGATGGATGCAAAGAGAGCATAGCCTTTCATTGTGTCTACTCCATGCATTGTGATGGTTAACACTGATTACAAAGGTCTTAAAGTGGAAGAAGAGGATGGAGGAAAATGAATATTATTCTTCTATAGAAGGTGATTCAACTCATCGATTTGCTTTGCCTAACATTGATGCTCATCATGTCCTATCTTTGTGCAACATACACATTTTGGTTGATCCTTCTTAGATAAGTGTCATGCCCAAAATTTTGCATGAAGAGCAAAAAACACAACCATCAATTTTTTTTAATAATGTTAGAAAATACTAACAATTGAGAACCATACACATGCATGGTAACATACTATATGCATCGAGTGATGTTGCTCGTGCAACTTCACCTTTGACACGTTGCCTAAGAGTGAGGTGGAGAAATCAAGATCAGGTGCATGGGATCCATCGCACTCACCCTTAAACAAACATCGGATTGGCTCTAAGACCTAGGTTACACGAAGTTCAATCATTGTCATTTTAGGTGAGATGCCAGGGTTATTCACACCACCCCGCCTTAGTAATTAAAACAATCAGTCCTATCCATATTGCTTGACACTAAACTTGCCTTGCATATGCATAGGATTTGCTCGAATACTAGGCTTCTTGGCCAACACCCATACTTGTAAACTTGACAACGATTCAATGTTCACGTCATCAAGATTAATAGTATTAATATTAATTTAATGCAAATCAATATTAATAAAGTTAATTATAATAATATTAATATTAACACAAATTAATATTAATATTGGTACAAAAAACTTTAATAATATTATTATCAATGTGACTCTATATCAAATACACTAATGGTTAATAGTGATAATATTAATATTCATATTCCTAGGGTCAATAACAAAAATATTAGTTCACGAATCCATGGGGAGTTGTTATTAATATTAATGTGAATGCGGAAATCGATATTACATCAAGATGGTTTTGCAAGACTACCTTGGATACTCATAAAATGGCTAACATTCAGAGTAACTAACAGTGATAATTACTTTAAATATAATTATTTATTCAATATTTATTGAACTCTTAAACACTATTACATTATTCTTAATATTTATGATATATTCTCCTAACCATCACTATTAATAATATCGATAGTATTGTATACACCTAAAAATGGTCACATCACATTGTCTGGTAATTAATTAAATATTTTTAATATTTAATTAAATCTCCGAATTTCATCTATGTATAAATAATTTATTTATATTGTTCATTCTTTCATTTCGATTAAATAAATAAGTTTATTTAATCATCTTTTCTAATTCATTTCTTAATTAATTAAATAAACATTATGATTTATTTATATTAATTATCATTTAATTTTGGCTTGGATATTTAATTCGAATAAAGATTAAATATTTCCTCTCTTTTAAATTAATTCCTTCTAAAAAATCCTCTCACAATTAAATATTCAAAATATTTAATTAATTCTTCTAAATATTTCATATTCTACTAAAGTCATATCACAATTAAATATTCCAAAATATTTAATTAAATCTTTCATAGTTTTTAAAATCAAAAATCAAAATTCAATAAATGAAATTAAATAAATTGATTTATTTAATTAATTTGGGGATTATCTTCAACACCCGTGAAACAAACTGCCAAAACAGAAAAATTAATTTTCTCTGTTTCTGTGCAGGCTTGTTCCCGTGGGTTGAAGACATGAATCCATTCTTCTCTCCAACCTCCCAACCTCTTCCATCTTCTTCTCAACCTCTCCATCTCTCACCTTTCAATTCTACCAGACTATCTCACAGCCGTTGATCCTTGCTAGCCAGGATTTTTCCTGCAAAAATCTATAAATAAGACTGTCGGGTACTTCAAATCATATAGGAGCTTTCAGTAAGAAAATTATAGTTAATTTGCATTAAGCTTTTAGCATTCACAGTATTCAAGTTTCATAGCATAACATAGCATAGAATCATGGCATCTTCCGTTTACAGCCCCTGTGCATAATCCACAGCCCCTGTGCATATCCGTCAGCATTTTCACATTCACTAGCATATAGGATAGAATTTCCTTTTGCATACTCATTCTGCAGCAGCCATTTGGAGAAGCTGAGCTTACACAAATCTGAGAGCAGTAGCTTTGAACGAATCTCTGGAGATAGAGGAAGATGGAACGCCTCTGAGGAAGTTTTATTTCTTTGTTTGAAATTAAATCAATTAGCAATTTCTTCAGTCCAAAGTTCCATTATTTGTGTTGTTTATTTTCAATTTAATTGCATAAATCTAACATACACCATTTTTGGCGCCCACCGTGGGGCTCTTTGCCCCTGTTTCTCATATCTTTTTGCAGGTTTCTTTGACAGGTTACAGACAAAAACAACGGAATAGCGCAAGAAACACGTTTCAGAAACTTCATACCCAGTTTAGCGCATTTGAGAGTTTTTGCAGCGCCCGTGAGAACTTTTGCATCGCATTTGAGAACTTTTGCAGCGCCCATGAGAACTTTTGCAGCGCTATTAACAACTTTTGTAGCGCATTTAATAACTTCTGCAGCGCTCATGATAATTCCTGCAGCGCCTATGATAATTTCTGCAGCACTTATGAAGACTGTTATAGCGCAAATTTTAGAAAATCAGTAAATTGTAATCTGTAAGTTTAAAACAGTTTAACTGAATCCGACGCAACCGCGGACAGTTAGTAGTTTTTTTTTTTTTAAAAAAAGCAATCCTAGGATAGACACTTTAAAAGTAAAAAAATAATGAAGCAATCCTAGGGTAGACATTTCACACTTCATTTTGGGCTAAAAAGAATTTTGTGTTTGTGTGAAGAAAAATCTTCACTTAGCATAGAAAATCTTTATTTTTGGGCTTAAAATAAATCCTTGTTTACTTTGATTTTGGTGATAGGCCTATGCTCTCCCTTTAACTGGGTGATCAAAATGCCAAACTCACCTATTTCCCTTTATGTAATTTCTTATTTTATTAACACCTTTTAGAAGGCCTGCCATAGTGGGAAAAAGTACTCACCCTACGGGAACGACCTAAGTGGGAACAACTAAAGCAAAGTTTTCCAACCCACTCTAATCAAATGCGGATGGTTGATGAAAATCCCATTCGACGGTAGTGTGCATTGATAACCATCCCCAAAGCCTTTGTTCTAAAGGTAGGGAGGTCTCTCGAGGGAGTCTATCATTTGCCGCACCAAATTGAAACCTTTACTAAGGAACTTAGTGTAGTATCTTACCGAGTCAGTTTCCGAACATCATATTAATCACAGTGCAGGGGAGGGAAGAATCTACCCCCAAGATACTCACCATATAACTGCCAAGTATTGTTTGCTCAGGGGATTCGGTATCCACTTCCGTCACTCTGAGTACGCACTTGGAAAAGACAAAAACACAGGCGCCCTTTCGAGGGTGACACGGCTGTGTGAGTCGACGCAGTTTTAAGATGTGGGCTATTGATTACTATGATGACCTACTTGAGAATTAAGAGTGAGTCTATTTAAAGTGCTTATCATGTGTAAAACCCGTTAAAACAATTTTTGAACAACATTTTGATTATACACTTGATGTTTAGCATAGGACTTAAGACAACAATTTTACAACTTGTTTGATGTGTTTTCAATACACTAATTCAGATAAGATCATCCAAAACTCACTATCACATTGATTAATCTCATGTTACAAGATTGGAAATCTACAACGTTTGTAAAGAAATCCGTTTTCAAAAGGATTAAAAAGCCAAAGAAACCCCTCAACCACAAGAAACTATTGAAGAAGCAACGATTCTTGTATCAAAGCCGAAAAGTTTTACTCAAATATAGAACCTTTCTTCATAGGTATCATGATTGTGTTAGAGGTCTTTCAGATGATTATGCTATAGAACCTTTGTATTCACAAGCTTACTTTCAAAGAAGAGCCCTTTCTCAAAGGCATAACCATAGTCAACGCATTCGTTTTAGTTATATTCCCCAACCTGCAATTGAATATTCTACTCGTCCAAATCAAATTTTGCAATAGAGAATTTAGATTACATAGGCATCCATCACAAAATCCATCTTTTTACAAAGCTATGATCAAAACTTCATAAAGTGCAAAATCATCTTTTTCTTGATCTTTTGCTTAAATTCCCGCTAACAGGATTTTCATCCTTTCACTTAGGGAACAACACAAGCTAAGGATTAAACATTTTATGTAAGTCATAGAATCTTCATTCTATCCTAACTTTCATATATATCATATAAATTGCACTATTTTACTCTTTTGATCAAAAGCAAGTAGAACTTGGAACAAAACTTATGCCTGTCTTTACGAGATCTCAAAAATAAATGGAAAAAGACGAGGGAGAAACCACTACAAGTAAAATGGGTGACCGTAATGAAAAAGAAGAGGAAACGTTTAATCTTGACGAATTAACAGAAGAAAAGCTTCAAGAAGCAGAACAAGATCCCCAATTCCATACTCTTATGGAAAGGATTTTAGAACGAAACAAAGAAAGATACTTTCTTTCATTAGCTAATCAAGGAGCTAAGTTACCTCACAATTTCGACGTAGAAGGGATTAAACAGAGTCCTGAAACTCCTCCTAATGACTTTAGTGCACTTAATCAACAGATAAAAGAATTACAAGGGCAAATAAAAGAGATGCAAGGGGGTACAACAAAGAAATATGTTTTGGAAGACATATCTCCTTATCCATTCGATAGGAGTCTTCAAGTGATCCCATTTCCAAAACATTGTGAGATTCCTAAATATGATAGGTACAATGGAAAAACCGATCCCATTGACCATGTGAGGGATTTCCGAAATATGAGTCTAGAATTCGCCTATGACGATACATACTTAATGCGATTATTTCCACGAAGTCTAGGTGTACAATCCATGGAGTGGCTTTCTAAGATCACTCCACCCATCAAAACTTTTGAGGAGTTGATAAATCAATTCATATCACAATACTCCTATAACATTCAACACCAGATAACAATGCTTGATCTTTGTAAAGTGAAACAAAAAGTAGAACCCTTCACTACATTCTTGCAAAGGTGGAGAAGGTTATTTGCACGATATTCCCGTCCTATTCCTGAAAAGGAAAAGATGGATATCTTCATTAATAGCCTAGATTCATAATTAAGTTATAGGCTTAATCTTCATTGTCCTCATAACTTTGAAAAGTTGATTGAAAATGCAATCACCATTGAAGGGGCCTTGGTTAAACGGGGAGTGATAAAACTTGATAATCCAAGTACATCAAATCAAAACAACAATGATAAAACAAGGTTTTGGAACAGAAACAAAAATGTTGTCAATGATGGTATAGTAGATGCAAATAATCTGCAAACTAGACCATCTGTTTTCAATCTATCAAGTGCTCCACGAACCAATCAACAAGGAAACAACAATCAACAAGGACAAACCTCCAAGCAAGAGACCATGACCAATCAAAATACCAATCAAAATCGTGGTAATTTCAATAGCAATCTTGGCAATACCCAAACATCAAATCCATCCAGACCTCCATTCTTTTCAAATCGACGAAATTTTACTGCTTTGGGTCAATCTCTTGAGTCTGCTCTCAAGGAGCTTCTTGATAATAAGGTTATCACCTTACCTCCACAAAGAGATTATGAGCCATGAGTCAAACCACCATCATGGAATGACTCGTATTATTGCAATTACCATCAATGTAAAGGTCATAGAACGAATAATTGTCAAGCTTTGAAAAATCTCGTACAAGATTTAATTGACAATGGTACCATTACAATTGAGGGACATCAGACCAATGACGATCATCAAGCATTTAAAGACCCTTTACCAAACTATCAAAAGGGGGAAACATCAGATGCAAAAGCCAAAAGTGTACATAATGTTGAAGACAATATAATCCGTCACATCTATGCAGATGATCAACGGGTTAATGTTATCAAAATCAAGGGAAAACAAGAATATCAACAGGTTAATGTGACAACAAGAGGTCAAGCAAAAGTTGTTCTAAAAGGAAGTTCATCTAAAACAGCTATTTCTCCTCCAAGTCAATATAATTTGGTTGATCAACTAAGAAAAACATCAGCTCAAATCTCTATCCTTGAACTTCTTAAAATATCTCCCATACATAAGAATATTTTAGAAGAAGCTCTTGTAAACACAACTGTTGACACTGATCTGGATGTAAACAGATTTCAAGCCATGGTGGGACATTTGTCTTCCCCCACTTGTCTTTCATTTTCCGATAAAGATGATGCCTCTATGACACATCCACATAATTCCTCCCTCTATCTTGAAGTCATGATCCATAAGCATCGAATTAGACGTGTCTTAATAGATGGAGGAGTCGGTTTGAATATTTGTACCTTAAAGTTAATAAATGCCTTAGGAATATCATAAAATGAAATTGATCCACGAAGGAAGATAACTATCAAGGCATATGATGATGAAGAAAGAGCTTCTAAAGGATTAATATTGCTGCCTATCAGAGTGGGACCTGTTGTGAAGAATACATTTTGTCAAGTTCTAGATCGAGATCTGGAGCTTCTTGATAATAAGGTTATCACCTTACCTCCACAAAGAGATTATGAGCCACGAGTCAAACCACCATCATGGAATGACTCGTATTATTGCAATTACCATCAATGTAAAGGTCATAGAACGAATAATTGTCAAGCTTTGAAAAATCTCGTACAAGATTTAATTGACAATGGTACCATTACAATTGAGGGACATCAGACCAATGACGATCATCAAGCATTTAAAGACCCTTTACCAAACTATCAAAAGGGGGAAACATCAGATGCAAAAGCCAAAAGTGTACATAATGTTGAAGACAATATAATCCGTCACATCTATGCAGATGATCAATGGGTTAATGTTATCAAAATCAAGGGAAAACAAGAATATCAACAGGTTAATGTGACAACAAGAGGTCAAGCAAAAGTTGTTCTAAAAGGAAGTTCATCTAAAACAGCTATTTCTCCTCCAAGTCAATATAATTTGGTTGATCAATTGAGAAAAACATCAGCTCAAATCTCCATCCTTGAACTTCTCAAAATATCTCCCATACATAAGAATATTTTAGAAGAAGCTCTCATAAACACAACTGTTGACACTGATCTAGATGTAAACAAATTTCAAGCCATGGTGGGACATTTGTCTTCCCCCACTTGTCTTTCATTTTCTGACAAAGATGATGCCTCTATGACACATCCACATAATTCCTCGCTCTATCTTGAAGTCATGATCCATAAACATCGAATTAGACGTGTCTTAATAGATGGAGGAGCCGGTTTGAATATTTGTACTTTAAAGTTAATAAATGCCTTGGGAATATCAGAAAATGAAATTGATTCACGAAGGAAAATAACTATCAAGGCATATGATGATGAAGAAAGAGCTTCTAAAGGATTAATATTGCTACCTATCAGAGTGGGACCTGTTGTGAAGAACACATTTTGTCAAGTTCTAGATCGGGATCTTTCTTATAACATACTTTTGGGTCGTCCGTGGATTCATGATATGCAAGCAGTACCATCAACGTATCATCAATGCATCAAGTTTCCATATGATGGACAGGAAATAATTATACAAGCTGATTACAATAGTACCCAAACTTGTTCAAATCTTCGAGCAACTCAAGATACCTTTGTGCCACACAATAGGGAGGCTCTTGTTATTTCTTCTTCCCATCTACAAGGCCAATTGCAAGAACTGACAAAGAATCTTGATACTAAGTTAAATCTTGATACTTATGATTTTGATAAGAAGGGTGTCAAGTCTCTTAGCTGCAAAATAAATGACATAAAAGATGGATCTATTGGTGAAAACTGAAAAATGGCAGTGATAGATCACAATAAGAGAAAAATAAAGAGCGAATCCGATAGTGAAAAACTTTTTGAGGCACTGAAGGATGAGAAACTTGACACTCTTCCCAAGCATTATCATGAAAGATCTTCTATTCTGATTGAACCAACAGAATCAATCAATATAAGTACAGCAGAGCAGCCAAAAGTTTTGCAAATTGCAGCATCATTAACAATTGAAGAAGTCTTGAAATTCATGGAATTCTTGAAGCAGAATCAAATTAACTTTGCTTGGTCATATGCTGATATGCCAGGGTTAGATCCTAATCTGATAATGCATCATTTATCTATCAAGGCAGGGGAAAAACCTGTGAAGCAAAAGCTCAGAAAAATGCATCCACATGTTGCGTTACTGGTCAAAGAAGAATTAAAGAAGCTTTTGGATGTTGGATTCATTCGAACTATTGACTATGCAGAATGGATTTCCAATATTGTACCTGTTTCAAAGCTAGATGGAAGGATCAGAGTTTGTACAGATTTCAGAGATTTAAATAAGGCTTGTCCCAAAGATGACTTTCCTTTGCCCAACATAGATATGATTGTTGATTTAACTGCTGGCCATGCAATGTATTCATTAATGGATGGATTTTCGGGATACAACTAGATAAAAATTGCACCAGAGGATCAAGACAAAACAACGTTCACATGCCCTTGGGGTACCTATTGCTGGAATGTAATGCCATTCGGGTTAAAGAATGCTGGAGCTACTTATCAAAGAGCAATGACAACAATTTTTCATGACATGATGCACACATTTATGGAAGATTACGTTGATGACTTACTTGCCAAATCTCACACACGAGAAGAACACCTGGAAATCTTATCAAAAATCTTTACCGGAATGGAGAAGTTCAATGTTCGACTTAATCCAAAGAAATGTGTCTTCGGTGTTACATCTGGAAAACTCCTAGGATACATTGTTTCAGCAAAGGGCATAGAGGTTGATCCAGAAAAAGTACAAGCAATAATGGATATGCCGCCACCACGAAATATCAGTTAGCTTCGATCATTGCAAGGGCGATTGCAGTCCATCAGGCGGTTTATAGCTCAACTGGCAGACAAAAGCTTACCATTTACGTATTTATTGCATAAAAATGTCCCATTCAAATGGGATGACAAATGTGAAGCAGCATTCAATCAAATCAAGCAATATCTTGTGCACCCACCAGTTTTAATTCCACCTATTCCAGGAGAGCCACTCATACTTTATATTTCAGCAACAGAAGTCTCCTTGGGGGCATTGCTAGCACAAGAAGATTCTACAGGCAAAGAAAGGGCCATATACTATATCAGCAGAACCTTAACAAGACATGAATTAAACTACAGTTTCATTGAAAAAGCTTGCCTTGCAGTGGTGTTTGCTTCTCAAAAGTTGCAACACTATATGTTGGCTCATACAGTTAAGTTGATAACTAAGATTGATCCATTAAAATACCTATTAAGCAGAGCTACTTTAACAGGGAGACTTGCAAAATGGATAATGATCTTAAGTGAGTTTGACATTCACTATTTAGATCGCAAAGCTATTAAAGGACAGGTCATTGCAGATCAGTTGGTTGAAGCACCTTTACAAGAAGAAAATCTAATGCATATTGAGTTTCCTGATGCAGATGTCTTCACAGCAACAATTCAAAGACCATGGGCATTGTACTTTGATGGATCTTATACACAATATGGCTCGGGGGCAGGGATCCTCTTTGTTACACCTGAAGGACATACCATTTCACGATCATATCGGTTGATGTTTCCTTGCACAAATGACATAGCTGAATATGAGGCATTGCTCATAGAATTAAAAATAGCATTGGAATGGCGGATTGCAGAGCTCCAAGTTTATGGTGATTCACAACTTGTCATTAATCAAATTAATGATGACTATCAAACCAAAGATGATAAGTTGCTACCTTACAAGAACATGGTGGATGATTATAAGAAGTATTTTGTGTCAATCAAGTTTTCACAAATATCAAGGATTGATAATAAAGCTGCAGATGCAATGGCTACCATTGCTTCTTTATTACAAATATCAGAAGATCAAACTAAGTATGAATTCTTGGTGGAACAATTGTTTTCTCCCGCCTATGATAATCCTGAGACTCAAGTCATATATCATTTAACTGGTTCTGATTCACCTTTGTATGGCAAGACTTATACCTATTTGAAAGATAATATCTTACCTTTGGATTTATCTCGCAACCAAAAAAGGAGCTTCATCCGCCAATCATCTCGTTATACCTTAATTGCCGATATCCTTTACAGACGTGGTCTTGATGGTACACTTCTTAGATGTCTTGAACCTGACGAATCTGAAAAAGCCTTACAAGAGGTTCACGGTGGAATTTGTGGAACTCATTCAAGTGGTTTGACCTTAGCCAAGAAACTTGTCAGAATGGGATATTATTGGCCTACCATGGAGAAAGATTTTTTTACTTTTGTCAAGAAATGTTCTAAATGCCAGATTCACGGGAATCTTATTCATGCACCTGCACAGGAATTGCAACCTTTCACTCCAACATGGCCTTTTTCTCAGTGGGGATTAGATCTTGTTGGAAAAATACATCCTTCATCATCAAATGGTCATAAATTCATCATTACAGCCACAGAGTATTTTACAAAATGGATTGAAGCTGTTCCTTTGACAACAGTGACTGGTAAACAAATATCTTCATTTATTCTGAATTATATTATCTGTCGATATGGAATTCCTAATTCTATTATCACTGATAATGGAAGGCCTTTCAAGAATCAGGATGTGGATGACCTTTGTGAAAGATTTCACATCCAACACAAATTCTCTACACCTTACTATCCACAGGGTAATGGTCAAGCAGAAGCTTCCAACAAAACCATCTTGAAGATCTTGAAGAAGACAGTAAATGATGCAGGTCGTGACTGGCATGTCCAATTAAATCCAGCTTCGTGGGCATACAGAACCAGCATTTGCACACCAACAGGAGCTACACCATATGCCTTGGTCTATGGAGCAGAAGCAATCTTACCACTGGAAGTTGAAATACCTTCGCTTAGGGTCTCACTTAAGGGATTGATAAGTGATGAAGATTACAGAGTTTCTCGCCTCCAAGAGCTAGAATTGTTAGATGAAAGACGTCAACATGCAGCTGATCACTTGAAGGGTTATCAACAGATTATGTCTCGTAGTTACAATCACAGAGTTAAACCACAAACATTTCAAGTGGGTGACTTAGTCTTGAGAGAGAATCCACGTAATCAGCAAGACAAAGAAAAGAAAGGGAAATTTGAACCAAACTGGCTTGGTCCATTTGTCATCATTGCAGCATACGGTTCTGGTGCATATCAGTTATCTACGTCAGAAGGGGACCTGTTTGAAGAGCTGATCAATAACATTCATTTGAAGATGTAATAACAACTTTAAAAACAAATCTATCAGTTTTTATTTGTTTTTCAACAATAGATCCATCTTTTGTCATTTATTTTGCAGCTAAGAGACTTGACACCCTTCTTATCAAAATCATAAGTATGAAATTCTTGGACGAAACAATTGTTTTCTTCATTTGAGGAACAAAGAAAATTTATAATGTCCTCATCATCATGGAATGTAGGGATATGGATAGGTACGCCAATGTCCCAATCAATGAGTTCCGGATAAATTAAAGGCATGGGATCATTAGGTTGGGTAAGGTCTTGAATTTTCAAAGTCATGATGTGGTTATCATCCTCATGGTAGACAAGGTCTATGATGGTATTCTCCTGTTGATCATCAATCGCATTAGAATCTAAATCGTCCTCACTTGAGTCATGATTGCTTTGTAAAACATAATCAAGTGGAGGCCTTGAGCCTTCTCCTTTCATGAGAACAGGTGCATATTTGTGTATGATATCAATTAATTTAATATTTTTATTCCATGATGATGAGGACATTATAAATTTTCTTTGTTCCTCAAATGAAGATAACAATTGTTTCGTCCAAGAATTTCATACTTATGATTTTGATAAGAAGGGTGTCAAGTCTCTTAGCTGCAAAATAAATGACATAAAAGATGGATCTATTGGTGAAAACCTAAAAATGGCAGTGATAGATCACAATAAGAGAAAAATAAAGAGCGAATCTGATAGTGAAAACCTTTCTGAGGCACTGAAGGATGAGAAACTTGACACTCTTCCCAAGCATTATCATGAAAGATCTTCTATTCTGATCGAACCAACAAAATCAATCAATATAAGTACAGCAGAGCAGCCAAAAGTTTTGCAAATTATAGCATCATTAACAGTTGAAGAAGTCCTGAAATTCATGGAATTCTTGAAGCAGAATCAAATTAACTTTGCTTGGTCATATACTGATATGCCAGGGTTAGATCCTAATCTGATAATGCATCATTTATCTATCAAGGCAGGGGCAAAACCTGTGAAGCAAAAGCTCAGAAAAATGCATCCACATGTTGCGTTACTGGTCAAAGAAGAATTAAAGAAGCTTTTGGATGTTGGATTCATTCGAACTATTGACTATGCAGAATGGATTTCCAATATTGTACCTGTTTCAAAGCCAGATGGAAGGATCAGAGTTTGTACAGATTTCAGAGATTTAAATAAGGCTTGTCCCAAAGATGACTTTCCTTTGCCCAACATAGATATGATTGTTGATTTAACTGCTAGCCATGCAATGTATTCATTAATGGATGGATTTTCGGGATACAACCAGATAAAAATTGCACCAGAGGATCAAGACAAAACAACGTTCACATGCCAAAATTAAATGATAATTAATATAAATAAATCATAATGTTTATTTAATTAATTAAGAAATGAATAAGAAAAGATGATTAAATAAACTTATTTATTTAATCGAAATGAAAGAATGAACAATATAAATAAATTATTTATACGTAGATGAAATTCAGAGATTTAATTAAATATTAAAAATATTTAATTAATTACCAGACAATGTGATGTGACCATTTTTAGGTGTATACATTTTGCCCCTCTTTGAAGTAATGTGTTTTACGCATTGCTTCAAAGAATTTTGAAATTTGCCCCAGATGTTGACTGTCAAAATGTCGATAGGTATATGCCCCCGCGAACGATGAATTGATAATATTTTGAATTTTTGTGAATTTCTGATTTATTTTTTTTAGATTTTTGTGGAATTTTTCAATTTTTTATGATTTTGAAGATGTCGATTCATCGTTTGAAAATAATGATGTGAAGAAATTGACTCGGAAAGATGTGAAATGAAAAATTGGCGAATAAATTGTCCCTGCTATGTTAAAATGTGATAAAATCCACCAATTTTACCTTTATATAGGTTAAAAATGTCATTTTCCATGTCATTTTCAATTTTAACCTAGTAAAATTTGCAAATTTTGAGCTATGGAGTGAGAAAGATGGCACTTCCCATTCACCAGCACCGTTTCGAGCGTATCCGACGACATCAGCGGCCAGCGCACTATGGACCTCCGGTATGTATCCCGTAAATCTCCTGCTTTTCAAAAAAATTCTGTTTGTTGCACGTTTTCTGATGTTTTATGTGAAAAAATTGGTGTTTTAGCGCCCTTAAGGCTTTTCATAGCGCATTTGATAAATTTCATAGCGCATATAATGTGATAGCGTATATGATAGATTTTGCAGCGCTATTGATCATTTTTGTAGCGCATATGTTTTCATAGCGCATTTGATAATTTCTATAGTGCCCGTGATTAGTTTTGTAGCGCATATGATCCTGTAGCGCCCTTGATAAATTCTGTAGCGCCCTTGATTAGTTTTGTAGCGCCTTTGATGTTGTAGCGTATATAAGGATTTCTATAGCGCCCATGATGTTGTAGCATATATAAGGATTTCTGTAGCGCCCATGATGTTTTTTGTAGCGCCCTTGATTGACTGTTGTCGTGAGTGATAGATTTGTTCAAAATTTGTTGAAAAACAAATAAAAACTGATAGATTTGTTTTTAAAGTTGTTAAAATCATCCAACACAGATTCTCTACACCAACACAGATTCTCTACACCTTACTATCCACAGGGTAATGGTCAAGCAGAAGCTTCCAACAAAACCATCTTGAAGATCTTGAAGAAGATAGTAAATGATGCAGGTTGTGACTGGAATGTCCAATTAAATCTAGCTTTGTGGGCATACAGAACCAACATTCGCACACCAATAGGAGCTACACCATATGCCTTGGTCTATGGAGCAGAAGCAATCTTACCACTGGAAGTTGAAATACCTTCGCTTAGGGTCTCACTTAAGGGATTGATAAGTGATGAAGATTACAGAGTTTCTCGCCTCCAAGAGCTAGAATTGTTAGATGAAAGACGTCAACATGTAGCTGATCACTTGAAGGGTTATCAACAGATTATGTCTCGTAGTTACAATCACAGAGTTAAATCACAGACATTTCAAGTGGGTGACTTAGTCTTGAGAGAGAATTCACGTAATCAGCAAGACAGAGAAAAGAAAGGGAAATTTGAACCAAACTGGATTGGTCCATTTGTCATCATTGCAGCATACGGTTCTGGTGCATATCAGTTATCTACGTCAGAAGGGGACCTGTTTGAAGAGCCGATCAATAGCATTCATTTGAAGAAATTATATGTCTAAATCATAAAAAGTCCTGAAAAAAATTAAAAAAATCATAAAAAGTCCTGAAAAAAAATTTAAAAAAATCATAAAAAGTCCTGAAAAAATAAAAAAAATCATAAAAAGTCCTGAAAAAATCATAAAAAGTCCTAAAAAAATCATAAAAATCATAAAAAGTCCTAAAGAAATCAGAAAAATCATGAAAAAGTGCAATAAAAGCAAGTGGTGAAAACCTGGCAAACAGGCGCTACTTGTGATCAAAATGGGCTCCTCCATTTATTAAGTTTATGTCTTGTTTTCACTTTTGGCATCATCCATCCATATCTATCATATCTTTTATATCCATATCATATGACAGGGATCCTTATGTTTCATCATGGCTTGATGAAATTTGTACATATCTTTCATCTTTAGGTTATGTTTACACTGGGGGCAAAAAGCTGAATTATAGATTGAACAAGAGAAGAGACAAACAAGCTTTTAGAATATCGCAAACAGACACTAAACGATTTGTCAAAATACAACAAACATTGTTATATCAAATCAACCACAACATGCTTATTTAATGCCAATGGACATCAAAACAACTGGATCCAAACAAATGCCAAAGCAGAACATCAATGATGATAACCAAATTGGATGATCTTAATCTGAATAAATGTTTGAAATACTTTAAGCAAAATTTGAATGGTTGTTTTGATTTTTCTATCATATCTCTGGAGCGATTCGATGATGTACTGAACTAGAAAAGCAAGGAAGGAGTATGATTTTTCTTTGTTTGCTGTTTGCGAGGAAATCATTAGTACTATGCAAATTGGTTGCGAGACATGCTCTACTACGTATCATGGATGACATTTCGGAATTTGCATGGGAAACGGGTTAACTCTTGTCTGTTTATGCAAGCAATACTCAGGTCATCTCGGTTCAATTATACCTAGATGCTTGTATTAACTTGCTATATTAAAATCATGAAAGCAATACTCAGGTCATCACTGGTGCTAACATACCCTTTGATGCTTGTATTAACTTTCAACATTTCAAAGCTCTATGATGATACAAAAAGCAAAAATAAGCTCTCCAAATGGCAATATTGTATGGATGTCCTGCATGGTTAATATAGATTGCATTCATGTTAGAATTTGCATTTTGCATTAATAAATTTCCCAAAAAGCTGGCAAAGAATCAAATGGTTTATATCTTTTCGAATACATGACTGGGTATATTTTGACATTCACAAAAACATCATTTCATACATTTTTCATATATATTTGCATTAGAAAATCATAAAATCAAAGCATACATCATATACATCATAAACATATACATTCATTCATCAAATGGATTTCATCTCATAAATCATGTATACATATATATCATAACCATGAAACCATCATAGTAAATAGACACATTTTTATCATCATCATAAATAATCGCTGCATTTCATATATCTCAAAAATGAATGTCAAAATGTACAAGGATGTAAACTACAAATGATGTAACATCATCAAAAATGAGATCATCTCAAGGTGTATACAAAATGTCTCAACAAGTATCATAAAAATATCATCTATAATGCACTAGGCAGTGCTATCCTCTGATGGAGCTGGTCTGGGACCTGTACCACCTGCCCCTGATGGACTTGTACCACCTGCCCCTGATGGACCTGTACCACTTGCCCTTGATGGACCTGCACCGCCTATCCCTGATGGCCCTCCTGGAGGTAATGGCTGTGTCACACCCCTGCTGGTAGTACGAGAATGACTATGGGTAGACCGTGACTGAGCATAACTCTCCCTCCGCTCAGGTGGAACTGCATCATGATATCTAGTCCTGTAAAACTCAGCCTCTCGGGTGGCTCTAGTCACCTCTCTCATCATATCACCAGTCAAGGTGCTACCTGCTACTCTCTGTAGGCTATCCGCCAAAGCAATGGCCTGCTCACCTCGTTGTCTCACTGTATCCCTCTCAGCAGTAACTGAAGTCAGCTGTCCCTACAACTGTGAAATCAAGGCCTGTGCCTGTGCAAGCTGAGTCTGCAAACTCTGTACTGTACTCTGTAAAGAGGATATCTGACCTGATACTGCTGGATCTACTGAAGAAGATGGATCTGTGTGTCGCATCCGTGATCCACCTCTGCCACCTCTCCTACCACCTCTCCTACCACCTCTCCTACCACCATCACCTCTACCTCCACCCTCCCCCTCATCACCTCCCTCCTCATCATCTCCTCCACTCTCATCACCACTGTCCTCTGAATCATTACCCTCTGAAGCTGAGTCTCTCTGTCGTCGTCTCTGTGCAGCAATAGGAACAATAGCCTCATCAGGATCAAACATACGTGGTGCCAGATGCTCTAAGACATACTGAAAATACTCTGGTGTTGTCCCTGCGTCAAGGACATCCACACGGTAATCCCACATCACTGCTCCTAAACTGGTGAACTCTGCCACCGCTGTCTCATAGGAAATTCGTGGACCCCATACAGCAAGCTCTGGCTGTCGCCATGCATAAATGGCCGAACCTACAGGCATACCCTGAATCCATCCAAACTGCCGACATACTCGTCCAGCAAGAAATCTCTCAATGATCCATGGAGTTCGCCCAATCAAAAATCTGGAAGTACATACATACGGCATCTCCCTCGCATCCTTTGTCCATGGCTCACAATCTAAATATGGTCTCCAGCATACTGTATCCAGACTATCCAATAGCCGCTGCCAATGTACTAGTTTGCCCAATCTCAGCTGAGCAATAATATGAGCATATCTCCATCTATACGATCGACCAGCTGGTCGTTGTCCTCAAGTCAATGGACGTAAAACAACAAAGTGCTCCCATGCCCATATCTGTAGTAATGAGCACCCAACAGCAAAACTCTGGCCTCTACCATAAACAATATGATGTAACTCATCATATAAGTGGGCTAGCATGCATGTACCCCACGCATATCGTGTCCCCTGCATCACCATACTCTCCAAAACACGACCCCACCCAATCGCGAACCCCTTCGACCTATGGTCGGGGCATAACACACCTCCAATGAATCCTGCAAGTACAGCTAGTAAAGGTGGATATGTATCTGTCATCTCACCCCATGGAATGAAATATCCGACGATCTGATCATCTCTAAATACCCGTCTCAAAGAATCAGTGCCTCCAACCTCTCGGCTATCAAATACCACTATATCTCCCATTACTGGGATCCGCAAGATGCGATATACATCCTCAGGGGTCACTGTAATCTCTCTGGTCGGTAAATGAAATGTGTTGGTGTCACTATGCCACCGCTCTGCAAGTGCTGTCAATAAAGCCCTGTTGAGGCGAACCTCAGGCATGTCAAGTAATGAACTCAATCCACATGCATCAATCACATCTCTATCTGACTGTAACAACTGTGGTATCAAACTCCGTGTACTAGGGAATGCCTCCCGTGACTGCAAAACACCTAATCTCTCCTGTTGACACATCATCAAAGCAAAATCAATATCTAATCATCACAACTTATCAATCAAAACTGAACATCAAAATATTTGTTTTTCATCATCATGGAACACAAATATATCAAAATTATGTTTGTTTTTAAAAACCTTAGAAGCAAACAAATCAATCAAACTATTTGTTTTTCATCATCATGGAAAGCAGATACTCAAAGTCATATTTGTTTTTAACAACTTTAAAAACAAATCTATCAGTTTTTATTTGTTTTTCAACAAATTTTGAACAAATCTATCACTCACGACAACAGTCAATCAAGGGTGCTACAGAAAACATCATGGGCGCTACAAAAATCCTTATATACGCTACAACATCAAAGGCACTACAAAACTAATCAAGGGTGCTACAAAATTTATCAAGGGCGCTATAGGATCATATGCGCTACAAAACTAATCATGGGCGCTATAGAAATTATCAAATGCGCTACGAAAACATATGCGCTACAAAAATGATCAATAGCGCTGCAAAATCTATCATATGCACTATCACATTATATGCGCTACGAAATTTATCAAATGCGCTATGAAAAGCCTTAAGGGCGCTAAAACACCAAATTTTTCACATAAAACATCGGAAAACGTGCAACAAACATAAATTTTTTGAAAAGCAGGAGATTTATGGGATACATACCGGAGGTCCATAGTGCGCTGGCCGCTGATGTTGTCGGATACGCTCGAAATGGTGCTGGTGAATGGGAAGTGCCATCTTTCTCACTCCAGAGCTCAAAATTTGCAAATTTTACTAGGTTAAAATTGAAAATGACATGGAAAATGACATTTTTAACCTATATAAAGGTAAAATTGGTGGATTTTATCTACGTATAAATAATTTTAACAACTATAAATATTAATATTAAAGTTGTTAAATAGTTTATAATTTCACATCCAACACAGATTCTCTACACCTTACTATCCACAGGGTAATGGTCAAGCAGAAGCTTCCAACAAAACCATCTTGAAGATCTTGAAGAAGACAGTAAATGATGCAGATCGTGACTGGAATGTCCAATTAAATCTAGCTTTGTGGGCATACAGAACCAACATTCGCACACCAACGGGAGCTACACCATATGCCTTGGTCTATGGAGCAGAAGCAATCTTACCATTGGAAGTTGAAATACCTTCGCTTAGTGTCTCACTTAAGGGATTGATAAGTGATGAAGATTACAGAGTTTCTCGCCTCCAAGAGCTAGAATTGTTAGATGAAAGACGTCAACATGCAGCTGATCACTTGAAGGGTTATCAACATATTATGTCTCGTAGTTACAATCACAGAGTTAAACCACAGACATTTCAAGTGGGTGACTTAGTCTTGAGAGAGAATCCACGTAATCAGCAAGACAGAGAAAAGAAAGGGAAATTTGAACCAAACTAGCTTGGTCCATTTGTCATCATTGCAGCATACGGTTCTGGTGCATATCAGTTATCTACATCAGAAGGGGACCTGTTTGAAGAGCCGATCAATAGCATTCATTTGAAGAAATTCTATGTCTAAATCATAAAAAGTCCTGAAAAAAATAAAATCAGAAATTCACAAAAATTCAAAATATTATCGATTCATCGTTCGCGGGGGCATATACCTATCAACATTTCGACAGTCAACATCTGGGGAAAATTTCAAAATTCTTTGAAGCAATGCGTAAAACACATTACTTCAAAGAGGGGCAAAATGTATACACCTAAAAATGGTCACATCACATTGTCTGGTAATTAATTAAATATTTTTAATATTTAATTAAATCTCTGAATTTCATCTACGTATAAATAATTTATTTATATTGTTCATTCTTTCATTTCGATTAAATAAATAAGTTTATTTAATCATCTTTTCTTATTCATTTCTTAATTAATTAAATAAACATTATGATTTATTTATATTAATTATCATTTAATTTTGGCTTGGATATTTAATTCGAATAAAGATTAAATATTTCCTCTCTTTTAAATTAATTCCTTCTAAAAAATCCTCTCACAATTAAATATTCAAAATATTTAATTAATTCTTCTAAATATTTCATATTCTTCTAAAGTCATATCACAATTAAATATTCCAAAATATTTAATTAAATCTTTCATAGTTTTTAAAATCAAAAATCAAAATTCAATAAATGAAATTAAATAAATTGATTTATTTAATTAATTTGGGGATTATCTTCAACACCCGTGAAACAAACTGCCAAAACAGAAAAATTAATTTTCTCTGTTTCTGTGCAGGCTTGTTCCCGTGGGTTGAAGACATGAATCCATTCTTCTCTCCAACCTCCCAACCTCTTCCATCTTCTTCTCAACCTCTCCATCTCTCACCTTTCAATTCTACCAGACAATCTCACAGCCGTTGATCCTTGCCAGCCAGGATTTTGCCTGCAAAAATCTATAAATAAGACTGTTGGGTACTTCAAATCATATAGGAGCTTTCAGTAAGAAAATTATAGTTAATTTGCATTAAGCTTTTAGCATTCACAGTATTCAAGTTTCATAGCATAACATAGCATAGAATCATAGCATAGAATCATGGCATCTTCCGTTTACAGCCCTTGTGCATATCCGTCAGCATTTTCACATTCACTAGCATATAGGATAGAATTTCCTTTTGCATACTCATTCTGCATCAGCCATTTGGAGAAGCTGAGCTTACACAAATCTGAGAGCAGCAGCTTTGAACGAATCTCTGGAGATAGAGGAAGATGGAACGCCTCTGAGGAAGTTTTATTTCTTTGTTTGAAATTAAATCAATTAGCAATTTCTTCAGTCCAAAGTTCCATTATTTTTGTTGTTTATTTTCAATTTAATTGCATAAATCTAACATACACAAGTATTATTTAATATTTAACTCACTTGACTTTAATACTATAATACCAATTATTACCCAAAAAATTAATATAGATATTATTGTGTGAACTACGGTTACTAGCATTTGCATGATTACGAATGTGTAGGTAAATCAAATTTAATTAAAAGAAATGTTAATATAATATAATTTTATTTTATTTTAACGGTATTAGAATTATTATCAATACAATTGGTCATGATAATTCTCAGTCCATAACAAAATAGGTATTATAAAATATAGTGAATAAATATTATTTGGGTCTTTTAATGTTAATAACATTTCCTAACACGAATAGGCTATCTCAAAGACAATGATTACACGAAGGTCATTATAGAGGGTGATTCCAAGCTAATAATTGATTATTTAAACAATAAGGCGGAGGCCCCTTGGGAGAAAAAAGATATGTTAGATGATTGAAAAAATATGATCCAATGTTAAAAGATATGCCACACCTTTAGGGAAGGTAATAGGGTGGCTGATGCCTTAGCGAATTTTAGCTTTAGGCAAGAGGCTTTAATATATTGGGATTTCTCCAATTTATCAAACCAAATAAAGGAAATTATTGCTAAGGATAGAGGGGGGATTCGATTTATCATGGACAAAATGGTAATAATTAATAAGAGAGGCTCGCAGTGTTGTCTAGTTGTCAAGATGGTTGTCGTCGTTCTTGGGTGGCAGTTGGGCAGGCTGATAAGATGGACAAGGAGGTATGATATTAAAGGTGGTGGTACGCCAGATTAGAAAGATTTAAAAAGAAAGGGGTGGAAAGGACAGTTTGTTCTGGAAATCTTGTGTGTTAAAAGAAAGGAGTTCATGAGGATATAGAGATCATTATTCACACCTTTAAAAATCTTGTGTTTGATTTTGGAAAAGACATTTTGACATGCATTTTCACCAATGTGGAGGGGAATAAAAAAGGAGTAATCATGGCTCATAAAGGTGGCGGAGCTGTCAGTAATCATAATGACAAGATCCAAAAATATGATATTTGGCTGTGTATTCTGATTGATTATTTTAAACAAACTGTGAGAAGGTTCAAGCCATTATTTTTGCAAATGAAAAATCACCAAGTCTCCATCAAAACTAAGGTTTTTGAATTACCTTCTGCTATTATTGTGAATGAGGAAGGCTGATGTGACAAGTTTTTACTTCTTCCTAAGAACTATTCTACCAAGGAGAAAACCATGGGAGGCCCTAGGAAGTGGATAGAGCCAAGCAAATACAACTCCCTAAGAAAGAATGCAGAGCTGTGGGGTTTGTTTGAGCGAGCTGGGTTTACCCCTTACTTTGCTGCCATGGAAGGTTACAGTGAGTGGTTGAGCTACAAACTTGCGAACGCCTAGAAAGATGGGGAAGTTGAGTTATGTGGCCTTCATTTTAAGGTTGATGCTAAGCTCATAGCCAAAGTGATAGGGCTGGTGTATGAAGGGAAGAAGGTGGCTAAGGTAAGTAATGGCAAGTATCAAGCTTATATAAAAAAAAAATTAAGGATAAAGAAAAAGGTGAAAGATTTCAAAATGGGTACTCTAGGATTCTACTTCCTCCTTCGTACCATAATGTTTGCTTCTTTGTTATGAAATATTTCATGTTGGAAGGTCATTTTCAATCTGTTCATGGTTACCACTTTCTGATTTTGAACCATATTCGCCATCTTGAGAAAATTAATCTTTCATTCTTCCTTTTTTCTTCCCCGAACCAAAGTCTTACCAATGGCGCAAACCCCCCACTTCACTAGGGTTTGATTCATACGATATGCAAATACGTCCTCGCTACTTCACCGCAGAGAAATGTTTTCCTAAACTTGCTTGAAAGCCCTACTCCCAAGAGCTCTGTTAAAATTGAGCTCATTGAAAGTAGGCCTCATTCCCTAACCAAAGACTTTGCTAAAAACCCCCCATCCTTGTGGACACCCCTTGGTTGGATCTTCTCAAAGTCACCCTAGAAAAACGTAGTGTTGCTCCCATGGCTCCTGTTGTAAACAAAAAGAGAAAAATGTTGATTCGTGAGTTGGGGGATAACCCCAATGCTATAATGATACCAGATGACAATGAGAACAACCTTGATTTTTCTACTCTAATGGGTTGAAGATCGACTAGGCTTGCTTTGGCCGTGTTGAAGGGGTCTAACAATAGTAAAAATTATAAAAGTTCAAAAAAGAAGAATGTAGAGGAGTCTCTGGATAGTAAGGGGAAGAAGGTGGTTAGGGTTGATAAAGATACTTCTTCTAAGGAAGTGTTAGATAGCCTTGGGGGTGAGTGTCTCGAGGAGGAGGAGGAGTCAGTGGAAGGGGAAGAATCTAGCTAGGAGGAGGAGGATGGTGTTTCAGAGCAAGAGGATAGGCAAGAAGCTAAAGAAGACACTAAAATGGCAGTCGATAAAAATGATGCTACCAATGACCTGGAGGTTATGGAAATTACGAACCTTGGTAATGAAGAATTACAAGATTCAAAAGAAAATATGTCAGTTTTAGATATTGTTAGAGTCCAAAGGGTGGAGGAAAGGTTGGATTTTTAAGGAAAAATGATACAAAAGGATGATAATGCTAGTAGATTCCAGGCACTTGAAAGTGCGGTTAAGAGTCTGTGCAGGGTTGTGGATGCTGTCATGAAGAAAGTTGTCATGGCCACTATCTCTGGACAAGGAAAGATAAAGAAACAATAGAGGAAAAAGGTGAACGAGGATGATGCCAATTTGACTGGAAAAATGGAGCTCAAAGAAAATTTTGAAGATTTTGTTGAAGACTTGCTAAAGGCTTGGAGCCAGATTGAGGATGCTTAATCCTCCACTTTTGTTCCTTTTTGTTTCTTGCTATCATGATCTTTTTATGCTACTCTTTAAGATGTTTTGTTGGTATAGGTCGTAGGTTCCTGGACTGTTATTCCTCTAGTTTTATTTCTATGTTGAACTTTGGTTATCGGTTGGCTACTCTTTTAAGGTTATGTTGTTATAACCTATTTTTGTGGATAGATATTATTATGAACTGGTTATATCTCTTAGGGATTATAGATAGGTTTATAAAGTTTGATATGATGGGCATAGGATAATGTTTTATGGTTGATTGGGTTTGGGGGAAGTGGTTATCTTTCTGTTTTGCTTCCTCTGTAGTGTTGTTTTGTTCTTCTATTGGTATCTAGATTTGCTGCTCTTTTGCACGGGTCAGGGCCCTTTCCCTACTTAATCAATCAAATACATTTCCCAAAACCTTAGTACATACAAATGAATTGTTATATATATTCATGACAATAATACCCATCGACTGCATTTTAAATAGAATAACTCTCATTAACTCTGAGCCTTTTTTTGATTTGTAATATGCAACCGAAGTTGTGAAGGATTATATTAATATCTTTAAAAGTTACAAAAGTATCTGGCTAAGGAGAGAAGCCATCAAAATTGTCACAGGGCATACATGAATAATATAGGAGGAGCCCAACCCCAAACCAATAATACAAAACATAGGCCAAGAAATCCAACGCTAAAAACTAGCCAAGTTGAAACATACCAACATGAGGACTACAATAAGTGTGGGCCACCCACGAGAAATTTAGTCACCATCATCATAGAAGTCACTCTTCTCCAAAATATTCCAAGCATTGATTGTTTGGCATCACATCCATCCCCAATCTCCACCAAAGAAAGTCTCTACCCACAATAACCCACCTTTTATGACACACCAACCCAGTCGTGTCCATATTGAAAATAAAAGGTTGTTTTTCCACCTCCTACCTAGTTCTAAACATCATTGCAATGTCTTTTGTCCATGGGATGCCCTCACTAGATTCTGCCACAGTCACCGTGTCTAAGTCGTCTAGCAAGAAATCTTCCTTAAACACCAATTTGAGCATCAAAAGGCATTGAACCTTAGACTCTCCCATTTCTAAGAGGGAAGCAAGAAAATAAGAAGTAATATCTGAATTCACCCTATATCTGTTGGTGGACAACAAGAAATCCCTCCCAATCACCATGTGAACTATTTTTAAAGAGAACATGTCTTTAACCAAAAAAACTAACAACCTATGATCTAAAATATGACCCAAAAAAGGCCATTTTCCTTTTGCTACTACATAATCTAATCAAAGTCTCCATTGCCAAGGATATCGTATGCTAAATGAATTTGAAGAGACATGCTTAAATAGACCATCATCATTAATTCACACAAGTCTCCAGCTCATCTGCCTTCAATTCTTTTTAGCATCACAACCTCAAATCTCTGATTTCCAAATGCTCATATGCATATCCATCATTCTCTCACAATTCTTGATCTCCTCAGATGCTTTTCCATCAAAAAACTTTCAAATCGACATTAGATTTATTAAAATCTATTTAAAGCTAAGTACACATATTTTTGTTTGATCCTCGCCAAATTCATCAACCATGAAGATTTTGGAAATTTAAAAAAAGGGATGTCCTAATCCAACGCTTCATTGTGTCCTTCATTACTAATATATTCCCATATGCCATATCTGTAAATATTTGTCCTCCTTTGAACTAAAAAAGACCATTAACTCTCATTGTCAAAGACCATTGGAAGGTAAGTCTAATGCTCGACTACCGCTATGGAATTTGAGCATATACTTTCCCTCCCTTCCATGACATCATTAGCCAACTTATTTGCTTCACTGTTGTCTTCCCGATAAATGTGGTTGATGATGAAAGCCTCAAAATTTTGTAACAATTCCAAAGATTTGTTAAGTAATGCTTGTAACTTCCAATTTGGGGTGGATCCGTAGCGAATGGCATTTACTACAATTAATGAATCTCCCTTAATTGACAAATTTTTAATCCCTAAATATTTATAGAGAGTAAGCCCATGAATGACAGCTCTATGAATTCTACTTCATTATTAGTTCCTTCTAGAAATTTCTCCTTTGAGCTAAGCAAGGTTTCACCATTCCAGTCTCTGATTACAAAACCCACACTTGACAGCCCTATATTGCCCCTTGACAAATCATCAAAGTTTAGTTTTAACCACCCCATTAGAGGAGGATACCAAGCCACATTTCCCCTTTCCTAGTTAGCCTCATTAATATCATTCCCACCCAGGTTGGAACTTTTTAATTTGGCCAAGATCTCAACTTGGCATCCCATTATGAAAAACTCGTACCTTTTGGATTAATCTGTGACAACTTTTCATTTAGTGTTTCTACTAAAGATGCTTCAATCTTATTGAAGAGGGAGGATGTGCTCATTTATTTTCCATAAACAACCTTCTATTCATTTCCTACCATAACTCCTTTATCAGAATTGAAGGACTCATTAACCATATGCTACCATATATTGACTTTGTTCCTTCAGTTATTCATTGCACTTCTAGTGTGCATCATGCTTCATAGGAGACATTTGGCTACTTGAACTTTCGTGTTCTCACATCTAATCTAGTTCTTGAGCCATGTATTACATCTCCTCCATCTATTGTTGCAACTGATGATGCTTGTATTGCTATAGATATGGCTTCTTGTGATTTAGTGCAGTAGAATTTTTTTTTTCCAGATTTTCCTTTACAGGATGGTTTCATGATAGGTATATCCAATTTGGTTTGCCATTCCTCTTCTACAAATTTGGAGGACCTATTTGAGGGGATTTCACTTCTCTTTGATTATTCATCTTTGGAGGTTTCTCTTGAGTCTTCACATATTTTGTCTTCTTCTTTGATTGAGGTCACACCTACTTTTGTGGAGACATCTTGGGCTACTATTGACGCACCATCAAAGATTTCATTCTTGAGGCTTCTTCCCTCTTCCTTCTTCTAGGAGATGAGATTTCTTTAGTGGTTTTGGAGTTACTTCATTATGGGGGGGGGGGGGCGCTATGTGGTCTCTTTCTTTCCCTCTTATGTGGGGATTTTTTCATGTATCTATGTGATGGATGGTGTACTTGGGGGGTCTCATGGAGTCCTCCATCTTTCATCACTTGATTGCATCCTATTTTGGGGAGGAGTTTTGTCCCACTGGATTTTCTCCTTTTCCACGTTTATTTTTTTTGTTTTGCATTGCATATGTACATGGGTACCTAACATGGCCTTGTATTCAGGACCCATTCATGCTTTCATGCATCTATTCTTACATTATTTGCATATTTTGTATTCTCCCTAAGTTGCACTTAAGGGGGGGTGTTGGTGTAATTATATATTTAATTACACTTTATTGAGTTTACTTAGGTCCTAACTAGGTTTTACCTTTAGGGTTTTGCACATTGCTTTATAAAAGCAAGTCATTTCATGTAATTCATTATTCCCAATAATATTATTTGCACATCCTTATGCAAATTTCTCTTGCATGTTTGTTTTTTCTCCTTGTAGAAGATTAATCTAGGTTTTGTAGGTGATCTTGGTTTTATGGAGTTTATTGGAAACTCTAACAACCACCTCTAACATTCTTGAGCCTAGGGATGCCCCAATAGGAGGTGATCACTTGTTTCTTCTTGAGCTTCACATAAAACACACCTTGGTGGAACTTGAAATCCAATCTTAGGAAATATTTTTGCTATCAAAATCTTTATTTGCATTGCCGCCCAAGCAAAGGTACCTACTTTTAGGATGTAGACATTCCTCCAACAAAGTTGGGTTGGAATCCCTTCCCCTTCTTGTCTTCATTCCCCATATAAGATGTTGTATCCATCACTAGCATTATAGAAGCCCAACTTTGCTCCACCCCATATTAGAACATCCAAACCATTTCTAAAAATGAAAGCTCTATTTTTTAGTGTTACAGTCAATAATGTAACATCTCTCAGAGGTAATTCAGTTGTGTGAAGTCTTTCCACCACTATCCAAGCATTTTATTTTCTTCTTCAAGAATTGCATAATCCTTGACATGGGCTCCCCAAAGTCATTTGAGAGTTTCCTTCACTTGTCCCATTTCTACCATGCTATCCAAACTTGGATATCTTGCCCACAAATCCTCGCAAAATAGAAATTTTCTACCATCACGTATATCCCATGTGAAGTAGTCACAAACAACCTTCTTACATTTTTGCATAAAATTCTAGATACGTGGCCTCTTGGGTGGATTTGAGGTGGTTAGTATGTCCTCGGTGCTATCTTCTTAAAGATATTTATAATGCAGTATCTTTTCCCACTTCCTTTGTGGTTCTTTATACATTCTCCACACTAGCGTAGCACCGAGGGCTTTATTCTGCAAATCTAAGCATCTGATCCCAAGACCCCTATCCACCTTAGCTCTATAGATTTTTTCCCAGAAGATTAATGCTATCTTCTTCTTGTCCTTTGTCCCTTACCAAAAAACTTCCTAGTATACTTCATCAAGTCATTACCTACACAAGTCAGGATTTTCCATAACCAATAAAAGGTAAATAGGAAGGGCATACAATACTGATCTCACCATTGTTATTTTGCCCGCCCATGATAACCACCTACCTTTCCATGAAGTCATTTTTGATCCAAGCTTGAGATTTAGTGGATCCCAAAGTCCCTTGGATCTAAGGCCCTTGGTGAAAGGTATGCCCATATATGTACATGGTAGTTGTCCCTTTTTAAAGTTCAAAATTCTTAATATTTCATGCTCCTTGTAGGTGTTAGTGTCGAAGAAGAATACCTCCAATTTTTCTTTATTCACTTTTTGTCCAATGCCATTGAATATAAGTTCAAGACTACATTCAATTGAAGGTATTGTTTCCTTTTTTGAAAAACCCATCAACATCATGTCATTTGCAAACTATTGGTGAATAATTGCTTGTAAAGCACTTGTGACCTCTACCCCATCAATCCTTCCTAAATTCAACTCCTTTGTTATTTCCATGCCTAAAGATTTAGCCATTAAGATAAAAAGAAATGGGGATAGGGGATCTACGTAACGCAACCCTCTTGAAACTTCAAAAATACCTTTTTGAGACCCATTCAAAAGCACTGGAAATCTTGGGGTGGAAATGCAATTATACACCCAGTTCAACCACTGCTTATTGAAGTCGAAGGCCTCCATCACTTTTAATAAAAACCTCTAGTCAACCATATCATATGCATTTTTGATATCCAATTTAATTACCATGCTAGATCTATTTGAGCTTTGAATAGAATGAATGGGTTCCTGGGCTATAATTGTCCCATCTAAAATTGACCTTCTAGGTACAAAACCAATTTTCTCTTTAGAAATTATTTCAAGCAATATTGTTTTTAATCTATTAGCCATAGCATTTTTCAATACTTTATATACCATGTTGCAAAGAGATATTGGTCTAAAATCATATAATGTATTTGTAGCTTCCTTCTTTGGTATTGTAAGAGAGGGGGACCAACCACACCAAGGCTCCAAGTCACAGAGAATCGAAAGCAGAGGGCTGCCCTAACTTACCTCACTCTAATGGGTACTTTGGAGTGAGGATCGAGAATGAAGAGCACTCTCAAGTGCTTCTATCACTCTATAGACCCAAAAATCTAATTGGGGCTAGATGAGCCAGTTTTTGGAGTCCAAACTGCACCTCAAACATCTCTTTGTCCAAGGATGACAATGCGGGTTTAGGACAACAGTGCAACATGCTAGCGTCTCCCTGGTGTGTTGGCATCCGTACGGCCAAAGGACATGAAATGCAGCAAGAAAAGCACCAAAATCCTACTAACAACCTAACTAACTAATCTTAATGAAATGAATAGAATGATAAAGTACGAAAAGCAAGTGCATAAATGATAAAGTAAGTAGATAAAAACAAGAGTGTTAAAGACCAACTCACTAAAGCTCCACTTTGCCAGTGAGCTCCACGTGCACGTTCACCTCCACGTAATGGCTCTCAAGGCCAATGAAGGGAGAATGCAAGCAAAAAACTTGGTAAATTCACCACAACCACAACGGTGATGAAGGGAGGTCTCGCAAGACTCCAAGCTCCCAACTTCTATGGTAGCACCACACGTACAAAAGTGAAGTTAATGGAGCAACAAGCTGTTGCAATGCTTAATGGAGTTGTGAAAGTTGCTAGAATTGTGAATAGAATGCTCAAGAGAATATTGAAGATCAAGAAGTGCTAAAGGGATAAAGTGAGTGTGAAATGAATGCCTTTGAAGGCCAAAAGGAGCAATTTTGGGTCGGTTGGTTACACAAAGGCGTTACAATTTGACCCCAATGAGGAGTGTAACGTCCCTATGGACACCAGACGCAAGAATCTATCAGGGATGATAGTGCGTTGCGTAGATGTCTGCACGTCGCGCTTGCATCCCTGACGAAAATTCCCTCATCGATGCACAAAACACATGCCAAGTGGATGGAAGGTAGGTGGGTGATGTGGAATTTCACCTTCGGGTTTGATTTTCTAAGGTGAGTATATGCAAAAGGGGAATTTACACAAGGGGTGAAAATTCACTCCTATATAGGTATAAGGTCTATGAAGCTATTATTCACTTCTCTAAGAAAACTTCCAAAATTCCATGAGGCCTTGATGGCCTCCACAAGTTCTAACAAATTCCAAAATATTTGAAAGAAGCTTGTGGGTAGCCCATCCAGACCTAGAGCTTTGTCCCAATGGAGTTGGAAGAGAGCAATCTTTATCTCCTCCTTTGAAAACCTTTCATTTAACATCTTATTTTGAGCTTATTTCACTACAGCTGGGATGTTTCGAAGCATAGCTTGTTATTTACTTAAATTAGATCCTTTCAGGTTGTTAAGCAGGTTGCTAAAGAATTTTATTATTTCCTATGTTATCCTTTTTGGATCCACCAACAAAGTTTCGTCCTGAAGCTTTAGATTTGTGATTTTGTTAACACCCCTTCTCTGTTTAGTGTTGTACAAATATTTTGTGTTTTTACCCCCTTGAGCCAAACTACCTGAATTTTTGTCTCCAAAATACTTCCTCTTTTGCCAATATGTCTTCGTAAGCCACCATCAAATCTTTTTCTTTTAAATAACTTTGTTGATCCATTCCCACCCTAATTACCTCCTCTTCTAGCTTCTGAAGGTCTTCTGAACTATTGTTCTTTTTGTTTCAAAAATATTTTTGAAATGAGTCCAATTCCATTCTTTGATCTTCTATTTTAACATTTTTAAATTTTTTAACAAACAAAACATTTTGGATCCTTCCAGTTGTATCTCCTTCCACCATCCTTCCACTAGAGAAGGGAATATTACATCTTTCAACCACATAGTTTCAAACTTGAAAGGGCACCTTGTGGGGCTGCAATTTCCCAAAATATCCAACTGAACCAGATAGTGATCCGATCTAGCACAAGGAATGATGATAGCTTCCAAAATAAAAGGGAAAACTTCTAAAGTCCCACCAAAGAAAAAAATTTCTAGCTTTTCTGCAATCTAGCTAAAACCTAATCTTTTGTTTGTCCAAGTGTATGTTCCATTCTTGAAATTGATGTCCAACAATTAGTTCCTCTCAAGCCATTCTTTGAAATCTTTTTGAGATTGATTTTCCCTTCGTATTCCACCCTACTTATCATTACTATTTAGTATTGCATTGAACTCTCCTACTATGATGAAATTTACATTCTAATGTAGCTTTAGGAAATTTTATCCTCTCTTTCTAATTCAAGAATTCGACCTATATACGTTTATCAATCCAAACTATAGATTTGAGTAAATACTCCTGACCTTGCATCCTAGCCAACTCAATCCTTCTGCTAACTTATTTATCTACACCGATTATGGTTTCCAAAATAGGGAAATACCTCTTGATGCCTATGTGGCTTGAATCTCAATCACATGCCATCCTTTTGTGTTCTTCTCAAATATCTCTAAATCTGTGTTGGTCAACTTTGTTTCTTGGACTAAAAAGATATCCGCTTTGGATAATTCCATCCTCTGCTTGACCAAACAATGCTTGTTAGGGGCATTCAAGCCCCTAACATTCCAAGAGAGGAGCCTCATGGCACCTTGGGAAGGGAGCATCCCTTCCCTGATCTTAGTAACATTGATATCTTGACATGTCCTTTAGATTTCTTCCCTCTGAACTTCTTTTTCCTACAGTCAAGTTTAAATTTCTTAGATGAATGTTGACTTATTCCTAATTTTACAGACATCTTCGACTCCTCCTTCTCCTCTTTAGACTCAATAGTTGCCTCCATCGACATCAAATGTTCTTCATTCAACATTTCTCCATCTTCTAGTCCTATCAACCCCTCTTTTACTGCAACTTGAAGGAAGTTCTTAGTTATGATGTCTCTTTCCAACCAAGATTCATTAGCCTCCATTTCTAATTCAATTAATTGATCATTGATCTCTGCCATGCTGATGGTAGATTTTGCATCTTTCTTAGATTTCTCCATCCTTTTTGTAGTTAATATTTGCTCCTCTGTAGATGTTATTTCCTTTTAAATGTTTTTACCACCCACGAGTAACACTTGTTCCTCTATTCCTTCCTGGTGGGATTTGTTCCTTATTTCATTTGGAAGAAAATCTTCCTCTTTTTTTAGGACTCCTAAACAATTATCTTTATGATGGGTTATTTGCCTTTATTGTTTGTATTCTTCTCCAATTCCACCATTTTCATGATCTTCGCTTCCTTTTTTGGATTTTCCTGGGACTCTACCACATGTCTTAGTGACATATTGGAGTTTCTACCCTTCTTGGTCCTTCCACAAAACCCCCAACCATCATCTTCTTTCTTGGCAAGAACTTGCCCCCAATCTGCGCTTTTTCAATCTCAAATTTCTAGATCCATCACCCATTCTCTAAGTGGAGTTCTAGTTCTTCCCATATCCCCTCTTCCAAATTTACATTGATCACCATTTTCACATTCGAACCCGATTTTCCATTCAAAAATTTCTCATCTATTCCCAAAAAGGTCCCTATAGTATCCCCAATTACAGTTACGGCATCGATTTTCCAATATTCTAATGGAAGACCATCTAAGCTAATCCACATAGGTGAAGATTTTATGCAATATTAGAATTTGATGTCAAATCGGTACAATAAAAATTAGATTCTTCAAAAAAAAAGAGGGTTTCCATGCAAAATTCCTTGCTTGAATTTCGAGTCTATGCATTCTACCAAAAATAATCATGGGTTAAAGGTTGAATGCTTACTTTATCTTTGAATTTATTTATCCACCATTGAGTGATTCGCTCTCTTGAACCCTCTTTTCCACACCACTTCGTGAACAATGTGAGATCCTTTAATCTCTCCATTATCGCGAGCGACAACTTTGGATGGAATTGCCACCGCTTTGCTTCAAGGCATTTTTCGTTTTGTTTCCATCTATTTTAATCTCTACTTTCTTCTTCCAAAATCCCCATTCCTATCTGGAAATGTTCTATCTCCGTTCCATGGCCGCTCCTTACTGTAATTTTTATTTTTACTGCCATCTCTGCCTTGCCCTACACCTGTGGAAATGTATTTGCTCCTGTTGCAATGCTTGGGTTTGTAGGTAGAAAGTTCCCCTTTCTATTAAAAGTTTTAGATCTGTTATGCTGCTGATTTCCACAATTCCACCCATTCCCTTGTTGTCGCCTATTGAAACCCTTGAGTCTTCCCTGCTGTCACTTGTCGGATCTCTCGAATTTGCTCAGTTGTCACCAACTGCCATTTTGTGTTATTTTTTACTTTGTTTATATTTATATTACTTTATATTATTAAATCTAAGTTTGTTAATATACCAACAACCATACTATTTAATTTTAGTGTGAATATATATCATGGGCTCCTCTAAAAATTGCATTTAACCTTTGTTAGTAAAACATGTACGAGTGCATTTAACATGCATCACCAATCTATTTCCTCTAGTCAATGTCGAACAAGATTATGTTATTAATTAGTAAATAATTATTTACCTCAAGAATTACATTTCTTCTTATGCATCACAAAGCCTTAATGTCTTATTTCTCTTCCTCCTCATACAACCCATTCCACCAAATCTCTATATTCTCCATACAACCCATACCTCCAAATAACCGTTTTTACCATATTACCACATATACATGGGTACTCATACCCTTGAGCTTCTCCTTATCTAAGGAGGGTTAAGCTCCACATAGAGGTTCCTACCTCTCACTATCCTCAACAAGGGATGCTCTTCCTATTTGGGTGAGCTTATCCCCATACAACCCAAAACCCATTACAACATATACATTCAAAAACACAAGAAGTATACAAAATGCATTTTACCACATACAATCTTTCACATTTACATGAAAACAAATAGAGGCATAACAAGCATGAAGTGCCTACCTCAAAACCAAGCTCCAATGAGAAAGAATTTGAGGATGAGATCCAATCTCCTCTTCTCCCAAGCTATCTTTTTTTCCAAGATCCCAAATCCAAGCTCCAAAAATAAATAAAAAATTTCTCCAAAAGATAAGTAAAAAAAAATGCTACACCAAAGGAACCCCTCCTTTGGTTTTCCAAAGGATAGAAATAAGGAATAAGGATTTGAATCCTTGAATGAGGGATTGACACATGTCACTCTCATTCATCCCTTTGTACACATATCCCCACAACTATAAGGAATGATAATGTGTTAGAAAAGTACCATTGTTATATAGTCTTCAAGGGCTATGTTGATGTAATTATTCAAATGTACAGAGTATTGTCCACAAGAAGAGCTATGGTTCTTTATTTAGGAGTAAGCACACATGTCATTGAATGTTAATAAAAGGAAGTGGGGTTATCATCTTCAATACAAGTGTATTATATTCTAAATAATTTTATAGCTATTGGTTTTTGGAGAGTATGCATGTAATAATGGATTTTTTAGTGATAAAAATGTATATCTGTTTACGAAAGAGTGTATCAAACTGATGTACAAATAGTTATATTAAAAAAAATGTATTTTCTTCTAAACTTTTGTTTGCATCTCTCACTATTTACTCTTCACTGTACATTCGGGATAAAATATTGATCAATACTTCATACTATAGACTTTCCTAATTACAATGTGTTATCTATTATTTATTTCACTGAAATTGCATTTGCTCAATTTTTATTTGACCAGTAATGCGACCTAGACCATTATGGGTATAAGGGTGTAGGTTTTGACTACATTTTGATTGAGAATTTTGATACTCTACATGTTTTAAATCATTTTGGATGTTTATGGACATTCAGTATTATGCTTGCTTTCCTATTAATAGTGTTTCACGATAATTATAGATATATGTTATGCTCTCTCTATTTACTATGCTCTTGCTAATATTGTTGTCATGGTAATAATGGATAAGTGTGTTTATGTTATTGAATTGATGAGATGTACAATTTTGTAACATACCCAATGTTTACTCAACAATTTTCACCTAAGATTTAACTCAAAAAGTGAATAACACAAGTTTTCCAAAAATAGGGTGTAGACATCCAAATTTTACCATCTCGTATGGTCAAATTCATCCCCTTTATTCATCTATCTCGCATCCCCCATCGGCATTAATTAAATAATTTATTTAATTAATATTTCCTCTCTTTCCTAAGGTATTTAATTAAATAATTAAATACTTTGTCTTTTGTCACCTTCCTCTCTAAATTAAATAAATGCTTTAATTTGTTTAATTTAGTCATTTGGCCTTTTGAATTTAAATCAATTTTAAATTCACTTTTTCTCTCCCCTTGTCCCATCCTCCATAATACCCCTTTAATTTAGACTAATTTAATCAATCCATGATTACGATGTGCACACCCTTAATCAAGATTAATGTCACATCCTCCATAATTGCAACTTGCCTTAACCCCTCATTAGCCCCCTTAATCACTTGTTTGCATAGCCTTAATTACATGATTAGGTCAACCTAATCCTTATGCCACTTATGGCATACCCCCAAGTCAACTATCATTAATGCTTTCTCCATTTGGACAAGGCAGCCCATCCCCCCATGTGAATTAAAAATTCAAATTTATTCTTCCCATGCATTTTAGGAATTTTAAATTCCTCTCCTCTTCCCCACGAGGATATTTGAGGAATATTAAATTCCTCATGTGTCACATCTCCCACATGGGGACAAGGACCTCCTTTATGAGGATATCTTGTCCCAATCCCAAGGTACTCTAAAGTACCTCCACATCACCTTCCCCATGACACTTCATTGGCCACTTGGCAAAATGTGAGGGCTTGTGAGTCCTCAACTCACTCTACCCCTTGATCTTGACCATGGTGGCTAAATCTCAACCCTCCATTCCTTAGAGGCATTTCCCCTAAAATTAGAGGATTTTCCCCTCATTTGATCATTCACCATTCAAGCAAACAAGCCTTCTAGCACTCACAAACATCCTCCATTGCTGCAACATTTGAGCCCATTTTGCATCCTCATCTTGCATTTGCACACATACCCACTTGCATCATTGCATCCCTCATCTCATCCACATTGTTTTGCACCCATTTTCATGCTATTTTCCATCTGAAGGAGCACACAATTGATCGAATCAATAGGACCAACCAACCAATCGACTTGGACAAGGTAACTCACTCTATTTGTTTTGTTTTCATTCAAGTTTAACTCGACTAATCATTGAGGTGTTGTTGTGTTCCCTTGCTTGCATTTCATTTCATTTTTCATTTTAGACTAGGAGATTTAACATTGCACACATTTCTGGCATGCCTGGTGGGACCCACATCACAGGTCTGTGCTTTTACATTTTCTGTTGTTTGAGTTTTGCAGGTTCAGGTCTACATGCAGGGGCGAATTCGCCCTGAACGAGCGAATTTGCCCTGAACGGGCGAATTTGCACCTCACAGGGGTGAATTTGCACCAGAAAATATGCGAACCTACTAGGAGGGGTGAATCTGCTAGTAACAGAGGCGAATTTGCACCTGGAAAATTCGCCCATTTGTTAAGGAGAGGCAAATTTGAAAGTAGGGGCGAATCTGCTCTAGCAGAAGGGTGATTTTGCAGTTAATTCTAGAAATAGGAAAAAGTGCTCTGGTTGCAGATAGGTGAGTTTGATCAATAGGAAGGGTGAATTTTCTCAGGATAGGGGCGAACCTGCTCTCTAGAATAGGGGAATTCACCTCACACAAAGGCGAATTTGAGGTAAATCCGAGACCCTAATTTCTAGTTTTCAACTTTCGTTTAGTTTCGGTTTCAGGTACTAATCAACTAACTCATTTGTTTGTGAGTGTGCCTTGTTTTTGCTAACGGTTTGTGTAGCTTGTTCTCGTCTGTCCAAGACTGATGGTTGCAAACTACTAACTCATTTTCTACAGAATGATGGGTCCAAGATCTTTAGTTAGTCTATCTGTTGTTTTTCATACTAGCTAGGCACACATAGATTTAATTAGAGGGTCAATTAACTTTTTTGTCGTGCTTGGGAGTGACTGTTGACACATCCAATCCCCTTGTGCCATTTGGCAATCCTGGGTGACGAGAAATCGCAGTTTACTCTAGTCTAGTCAAGTCTACCTAGGAGTTGCTAGTGTGTCTAAGCTCTCCCCTTGCTCTACGTGTGAGCCTGGGGACCAGCCAAAAATGTCTAGTATCTTCTTCCTTTAGTAGGACCTGCTTGGGATTTCATCACCCAGGGGACAATTCCAACCACGTGTTACCAACAGAGTATATAAAGGGGGGAGAGCCAAAGCTGTACCCCAATTGAGTTGTGTCGTGTTTGGCAGAGCGTCGAAGCTAGGGTGATACATAGATAAGACATGAAGATTTGGTCTGCATTTCTAGTACCTCACTGGGGCTCCCGACTCACGCTTGTCACAGGCTGGTGTTCACGGTTGTGCCCCATGTACTGTGCGTATATCGGGGACTCACGAGATAGTCTTGTTCAGCCTAGATAGAGACCTGTGTTTTAGCCATGGCTTGGTGTAGTGTAGGGGATGCAGATCATACCCTAAAGTTACTCACCATGTACTCCCCTAGGTTGAGATAGAAATCCTCGTGGTGGACTACAATAGTCCTCGAGTGAGAGTGTGAAGGTGAGCCCACGACGTTTATTGATGACCCTGTGCCACTAGAACACTAGCTATCTGCCTTCATGAGAAAGGGTGATTCAGTGAACTACCCCGATATCACAGAGTATTAACCTTGGGTTGTCCACTCAAGGTGGTGGGCCTACATCAAGTTTGTAAACCCTTTTCACTAATTCTAGGTTTGTGTTGCTTGGCGTGTCTTCATTGTGCTATACCAGTGCTTTTATTTTCACTTGAGTCAGCGTAGCCTTCTGTCTATTATTTATCGTGTCTGTTGTCCTTTTCCACAGTCAGCCCCTACCTTCAGAGGCGAATTTACATTGTAGACAGGCGATTTTACCTTGCAAAAGGGAAATTCCACATCCAGTCCAATCTAGGTCATTTGTTTGGGTGAATTCATCTCTTTCAAAGGTGAATTTTCCTATGGGTCACTTTTTAGGCGACCCCATTTTTACCTATTTTCCAGAATAGGCGAGTTTGTCTAGCCTTTAGGCGAGTCCGTCAGTCGTTTCCTGTCGAATTCACCCATTTTTCATGAAACAGAAAAATTTGTCATCTCTTAGTGGTGAACCTGCTATCCATAGGGGTGATCCCGTTCTCAGTCTAAGTCCTTTTGTCAGTTGTTTTCCTTTAAATTCACCCCTTTTCACATAACAAGCGAATTTGCCCTTGCCAAGGGAAAACTTGTCAATCCGGGCCAGTCTGTACATCTGTTTGTCCATCAAATTTTCCCGTTCTCTGAGGACAGGCAAATTTTCCATATCCTTAGTCGAATTTGCTCCCTAAAGGGGTGATTTTGCTTCCCATCCGAGTCATCCATCCATCAGGGTTAAGATTTAGGAAAATCTATTTTTTGAACAAGCGATCCCATTTTTAGGTGAATCCGCTCCCCGTCCATACCGTTCAAGAAATAGGTGAGTTTGTCACCCCATTAGGCGATCTTGAAAGTCAAATATGCCCATTTTCTTGAGATTTTCCAAGGTTTAGGCGAATTCACTGTTTTTGGCAAATTTGCTAAAGTTTGGGTGAACCTACTTCTAGATGGGTGAATTTGCTTTGCAGATTCACCTGTTTCTTGAGTCCTCCCAGGTTTAGGAAAATTTGATCTCTCATACAATTGAATTTTCTCTACAACTTCACTCATTTCTTGAATTTCCCAAAATCTTAGGCAAATTTGACTCCCTAGGATAAGCAATTTTGCATAACACAAAGGTGAATTTTCTCATTATAGATAGGTGAATTTGTGACTTGAAGAGGTGAAGTTTCTTGACATAGAGGCGTATCCATTTCCTATACAAATTCCAGAGAGTGAATCCTTTGGGCCACTAAAATCTTGTCGTTTTCCAAGTCCTTTGCTATGATCAAATTTTTTTTTATCACCTTTCGTTCGCCTATAATCTTCACTTTAGTCCGTCTGCATTTTCCAAGATTCATCCATTCATCATCCAAATCATATAGGTGTATCTTAGAACATCTCTAGATTGATATCCATGATCCTTTTATCGATCCTTATCCTCTAGATTATGTTTCTAAGGTTATTATCCAAGTTGGCTTAGGTGCCTGAATCCGATCGTCATCATCTTCATCTGCTTAGGATTGCCATCCATCCTAAGTCAGTCATCATCTGTGGCCCAATCAATCCACTTCCATCTTGAGGTGGATTTGGTGCCGTAATATCCATTTGTCCTTTAATCTAATCAATCAACACCTTGTGCCACCTAGTTCGATCTCTGAACTTGGTCTAGAATTTGTTTCATCATCCTATCTAATCAATCGTCTAATCCTAACAATCGTTTCATCTCATCAATCGATCTCATCCAATTCAATCATATCCCTCATCCAATTATCCAATCAATCGATCCTTCATCTAGTCAAATCAATCCTTCAATCATCACTTAGGTCATCCCTTCATTGCATCTTAGAGTGTAGCCTCATCCTAGCTCATCTGGTAGTTTTGCACTTTCATGCCCATTCAAACCTGATCACAGGAAAAGAAACTTATGGTAGACCAACAGGCCCAAGGTGCTCAGGTCAACACTTCTTAGGATCCCAATAATGGTGCCTCGTCGCAATCCAATACCGATGTCCAAAACACTTCGCCACCTAATGATGAGAATATGGTCATCCAGCCTGAAGTAATAGTCGATGAGTACCTCAGTAATCCCATCAATCTCTAAATGATTGATCGCCTTCTTAACGAGCATGGGGACAAAATTCTTGCTACTTTAATCATGAAGGGAGTCAAACCACCACCTGACTTCGACATGTCACAATATGTCAACATCACACCCCGTCCAGTATCTTAGGACCCCTAGAATTCATAGAACGTTCTGGGAAATTCATATGTGCCTGAGGGTCCACCTATAGATAATTGGTATCAACCTGGGTTTGGGAATGTTGTGCTTTATTAAGTCGGCAACATTCCTCGTGTTTTTATTATAGTTGTGGGAGCATCACCTGATCCAAATGATCCCTTTGCTTATGGTATGTTGTAGAATCTCCCGCCTCCACCGCTTGTCATGCCTGTCTAGCAAGGTCCGACCCCTATACCATCTGCACCACCACTCCCACCTAATCAGCCAGTTCAACCACCCATCAACACTGGGGGTAACCCTTTCCTTGCATTACCACCACCTTCAAGATCTACGCCCATGACCAACTTACCACCGCCACCTTTCACATCACAATAGCCACCCCAAGGCGACATCCTTGCATTCCAGCAACCTCCAGTTAACCCACAACAGTCCACTTCATCACAACGACCTTAGCAACAAGTGACGCAACACACTACCATATCATCGCAAGCACTGCCGCAAAAAACTACAATCTCATCTCAACCACCTCACCAACAACCTCCGCAACAAAACATCCCAATTTCGCAACAAAATATTCCAGTCCTACAAAAACAACAACCACCCCCTCATCAGGCAATACAGGCTACATCACAACCTCAACAGTCACCGTAAGGTGCCTCAATACTGGTCACCCAACAACAACATATCCCATCTTGTCTTCTATACCAAAAACCACCACATCAACAACAACCACCCCAACATACTCAAATACCTCCGCAAATGCAACGTAATCCCCTTAAGCAATACCTTTATCATCCGTCAAGCACATATGTCGTCTTCGCTGCTCCATAAAATCCTAATCCCAATCCTGTTCATCAAAATCCTCCACAATCACAACTGCCATCTTACACCAACCCTTAGCAATCACATTCAAATCCTTACTATCAAACGTCTTATCCTCAAAACACCCCCATATACTACCCAACAACTAAATGTTGCGTATAATTACCAATTTAATATGTACTACACCCAACAACAACCACCATTGTATCAGCAAGGAACTTCCACTTCATCATACTACCAAGCCCCTCCACAATACCAACAGGGTGCTCCCTCCACCTCGTATTACTAGTAGCAACCACCATATCAACAAGGGGCCTCCACTTCATATTATCAAAATCCATCATCCTCCTATCAATCTTACGTCAATCCACAACCATAATCCACTTATACCAATTAGTGTCAACAAACACCTTTGTATACACCTCCACCTGCTTATGATCAAACTGCTTTAGCCGCATCTTCATCCTATCAACAATATGCTCCTTACAATCAATCCAATCCATCTAATCTGACTCCCTTAGTGTCTGATAATAAAGAATGGGAAGAAGTCAAAGCTGAATTAAAAGACTTGCAAGCAGGGAATAACAAACAATTTAAGACATTTGTCCCTATCCATTCGATCCATCAATTTCACTAGTTCCTTTTCCAAAGCATTTCAAGATGCCAAAATTTGATAAGTACAAAGTAACTAAAGATCCAAAGAGCCATCTTCAGGAGTTCTATTCCCATTGTCAAGAAGTCCAACACAATGACAACTATCTCTTGCGATTATTTCGAAGGAGTCTAACTGGGATAGTTCTTGATTGGTTTATGACTCTCCCAAAGGGATCCGTCGAGTCTTTTGTAGATATTTTGGAAAAAATTGTCACACA
>VDFB02120589.1:0-48469 GCA_007258455.2 Sequoia sempervirens | reverse complement strand
AAATAAACCTAGTAGTTTAGAAACTACATTCAATTTGATACCGATTCTCTTTTTACATATTTTTGAAATAATATAGATAACATATTCAAATTTTTACGTCTAGTTGCCTAACTCTATTTTTTTTGAATTTGTTGCCACTTAAGGGCCTGTTTTTTCCATGATGATTCTGCACATACCCATATGCATATATGTATATGCATATGTTGTATGAAGTTATATTTCAGCATAATTTTTGAGAAATTGTATTAACATAAGTAGGAGTCAACATATGCATTATATGCATATAAGTATATGCATATGCATATGCATATGCACATACATATGAATATACATTATATGCATGTGTATATGCATCATATGCATATGCACATGCATATATGTATATGTATATGAATTTGTATATGTATATGCTTACTCCTACTTATGTTAAGACCATTTCTCATACAACATACTAAATATAACTTCATACATCATAACACTTTCTGATACAACATTATCAAATTTATATATAACTTCAAGCATCACTATGGTATAAATATCTCCAACCCTTTCTGATATAACATACTGAAGCTACTAAATAACTTCAAACAACAATACAATACAACATTATGATACATACATATATATATACAACTAAATATTGTAGAGATAGATAGATACATAAGTTTCTTATAGATAGGATTGTTCATTTACATTCAACATAATTAGATGTATGCCTTGTTGGCTAATCAATTACAAAAACTGAAACAGTTAGTGATAATATAAACCAGCTTAGGAATGGCCAGATGGATACCCTCCCTTGGGGGCAGAGAAGAATGTATGATAAGGAATGAGAATCTCATAGAGAGATGGAGAGTCAAGAAGATACTGATTGGGAAGAATTCCTCTCTCATTCGAAGAAAAAGGAGAAAAGAAAACATCAAAATACTCTTAGTGGATTTGTTACCAAGACAAGAGCAAAGGTCTATTGTGGAGCTGCTAAGTGTAGCCAAGGTAGAAGATCGAGTAAATGGCAGAGAGAGCATGAAAGCTTTCAGGACATAGCAGATGGTGTTCAAAAGACCATTCTGGAGATTCTCTAATTCCTTGGTAAGATATGAAGATTATGTCTTGGAATATAAGAGGGCTCAGTAGCCTTCATAAGAGGGATGTTTTGCACAATTTTTTTAGGGTTCATAAACTTGATATTCTCCTCATCCAAGGAACTAAAATGTCCAAAGAAAAGGTGTAGAAGATCAAAATGTTTCATAATTGTGGGATCCAAGGAAATAGCTCAGATGGTGCCTCAGGAGGAATTGCAACCTTTTGGAATGAGAACCTCATTAAAGGGGAACCATTGCTGGAGAGCAATAATCATGTGGCTACTAAATTCACACATATCAGAGACAACTTTAGTTGGATTTAGTTGAATATTTATGCTCCCAATGGGAAAGGAGCTAGAAAATCTTTGTGGAATGAGCTCTCTGCTTTTGTAGGATTTTTAATAATGACCACTGGGTGGTAATGGGAAATTTTAATACTCCCCTTTTCAATGAGGAGAAATTTGGAGGCTCTCAGGTGAATCGGGAGAGTAAATATGATCTTTTTGACTTCATCAACAATAAGGAGCTCATTAACATGGACTTGCAAGGGGCCTAGTATACATGGTTGAATATAAGAATTGGTAAAAATTATTCAAGAAAGGTTAGATAGAACTCTAATTTCTCATCAGTGGCTTATAAGCTATTTCTTCTCTCTTAAAGCTCTCTCTAGAGTACGGTCTGATCACTTTCCCATAATTTTTATGGAAGATCCTATAAAGGTGAAGAGAAACTCTCCCTTTAGATTTAAAAAAATGTGGTTGTCCCACCCCCTTATTTTTGATGAAATTAGGAAATGGTGGAATATTGATGTTCTAGGAACTGCTATGTTTAGAATTGCTAAGAAACTAAGAGAAGTCAAACATAATTTAAGAAGCTGGAAAAAAGAATCCTTTGGAAACATTTTTGGTATTAAATTTGAACTTCAAATGGAGCTTGCAAAGATCTAGGATAAAATTCAGAACGAAGGATACATTGAAAATAATAAGGTTAAAGAAAATGAGTTGCTCATGAAATTGCATGACATAACAGCTAAAGAGGAGGGTCTCTAGAGGTAGAGATTGAGGGTGTTATGGCTTTCCGTTGGAGATAGAAATACTAGATACTTCCATTTATCTACTTCTAAACACATGGCTTCCAATAGAACCTCTTGCATAAAAGTTAATGGTACTAGATTTGAGGAAGAAAAAGACATCAAAAAGCAAGTTGTCCTCTTCTTTCACAACCTTCTTTCAGCGAATGGGGAAATCAATCAAAATTACCAATATTTTTTATTAGAGGATATCCCTAAGGTTGTTGAGATGGAAGATAATGAAAATCTTACGGCCATCCCCTCTAAGGAGGAAATAATGAAAGCTTTCTTTTCTTTTGAAGGAAATAAGGCCCCTGGCCTTGATGGATTTCCTATGTTCTTTTTTCAATGGTTTTGGGATATTGTTGAAAATGATGTTGTGAATGTTGTTAAGGAATTCTTTGGATCTAGAGGGCTCCTTTAGGAACTAAATGCTATTTTTGTGGTCCTTATTCCTAAGAAACTAGGGGCTATGGAGTTTGAGGTGTTCAAACCCATTAGCCTTTACAACTCTTTCTATAAAATCATATCTAAGGTTTTGACTTCAAGGATCCTTTTTATCCTTCCTTCATTGATTTCCCCTCAGCAAAATGGTTTTGTTCCTGGAAGGAAGATCTTAGATTCTATAGTCATAGTCCATGAGAATACACATTCACTTGTGGAATCTAAAACTGAAGGGTTTCTTCTTAAGTTGGATATTTCCAAAGCTTATGACAACATTGATTGGGAGTTTTTATTTAAAATTCTAAGGGTGTTTGGTTTTAGTAGTAGAGTCATTCAGTTGGTGAATCAAGTGGTTACTACGGTTTCCACATCTATTATTGTGAATGGTTTTCCTTCCAATTTATTTCAAAATTCAAGAGGTTTAAGATAGGGTGATCCTATCTCACCTATTCTTTTCACAATAATGGTTGAAAGCCTGGGAAGGAATCTTAAAAGATTGATTGAACAGAGGTCTATGGCTAGTCTTAACCCTTCTTCAACCATTTTGATTTGTTCTCACCAACAGTTTGTTAATGACACTATGCTGATGGGAAGATCTATGGTGAACGAGGCTAAGACTTTGAAAAAAAAATTGGACATACATGTATGAGAAGGTGTCTAGGCAGATGGTCAACAAACAAAAAAGTTCCCTTTTTTTCTTCAATACACCTGAGCATAGACAGGTCAAGATTGCAAGAATCCTTGGTTGCAGAGTGGAATCCTTACCTTCTTCTTATCTTGGACTTTTGTTATGCTTTAAACCTCTAGATTCCTTTTGGTGTTTGTTGGTTGACAGGTTCAGAAAGAAGTTTGCTAGATGGAAAGGAGCTCTTTTGAGCCAAGCTGGAAAAAATCAACTTCTTAAAGCTTCTCTTCAAAACCTCCTAGTTTATGCTTTAAGCCTTTTCAAAATTCCTACTAAATATGTTGAGGCCATTGAAAATATCTAAAAAATATTCCTTTGGTCTAGAGTGGAGGAAAGAAAGAGAATGCCTCTTATACGATGCGATTTGGTTTGTAGAACGAAAACCTTTAGGGGTTTAGGTCTCAAAAAAATCAAAATTATGAATAAGACTCTTCTAGACAAACAAATATGGAGATCCTTCTCATTTGGTGGAAAATGGAAAGACATTTTAAGAAGTAAATATATGGCCAACTGTATGTCCCTCAAATTTTTGTTGGACTCTCCTATCCTACCTCATGGTTCAACTTGCTGGAATGATATGATTGCTGGTAAAAAAAAAATTAAAATCAGGGATAGGATGGCACATTAGAAGTGGGAATCAAGCTAGATTTTGGGAGGATAGATGGATTTTTAAGGAACCCCTCATCAAAATTGAAATATACAATAGATGGGATGAGTTATGCAAATCTAATTTTGGGGAGTTTTTCAAAGACTATTGGTACGAAGGAGATTGGGTTAATTTATGTGTGATAAGTTAGGAGTTTGCTCTACTTCAATCTTCCTTAGAGGATGTTATTTTGGGACAAAATCAATAAGATGATATTCTTGTTTGGATGGACAACCCTTCGGGTAACTACTCTGTCTCTTCGGCTATCTCTTTTTTATCCTTTTCTCAAGCTCCCCCTCCCTTCTGGTCAAAAGCATGGATAAAACACTTGACTCCTAAAGTCAATATCTTCTTCTGGATTATGTTTTAGAATAAGGTTCTTATGGTGGAAAATATTTGTAAATGGAGATTTCAAATACCCAACAGATGTTACCTTTGCAAGTGTGAGGCGAAGTCAACTAACCACTTGTTTCTCCATTGCCCATTTGTTTCCATAATCTGGGGAAAATTATTAGCCCTTTGGAATATCTCTTGGGTGTTTCCCCAGTCCATTGAAGATTTATCTTTACAATGGAAAGCTCCCTCTCAAAATCCCTTCATTCGAAGGTTATGGGCTCTTATATTCCCTTTTGTTGCTTGGGGAGTGTGGAAAGACCATAATAATAGAATTTTTAGGGATAAGGAGATGTCAAAGAATAATGTCTGAAAAAAAAATTAGGCTTATAAAGGAAAAATTCAATGTGATTCCCCAAAAAGCTCTTAACCTTGAAGCAGTGGTGTGTACTCCCTATGATCTAATGATAGCAAAGGATTGTAATATTAAAGTGGATGTTTCTTTTGCATCTAATCCAACCAAGAAAAGTAGGGAGGGTGTGTTTTGGGCCTTTCCTCCAAATGGCTGGTTTAAGGCCAACTTTGATGGTACCGCGAAGGGAAATCTAGGAATGGCCAGAAGTGAAGGTGTGTTAAGGGACTCAAATGCTAATTTTATGGCAGCTATGGCCATCTCCCCAGGTCATCAAACCAACCATGTGGCAGAGGCTATAGGAGCTTTTCAGGTTTTAAAGTTAGCTCATAATTTGAATATAAAAAAAAATTGGCTTGAAGGGGACTCTAAAAATATCATTGATTGTCTCTTAGGAAGGACTCCCCCCTCTTGGTTGATAAAGAATTGGATTGATGAAGCAAATTCTATTATAGAAAAGTTTGATAAAGTAAAATTATTGCATGTCTACAAGGAAGATAACAGCGAGCAGATTACTTTGCGAATGAAGGGGTAAGAAAGCAAGGATTGAAAACGTGGCAGAATTATAGGGACTTGAAAGCTGAAGTCAGGGCCTTACTAGCTTACAATGTTATACATGGGAAAGAGGAAAATACATTTAATGATTAAAGGGAAAGGGGCTAAGTACATCAAAATCAAGAGATTTGATGGGTTTGTGTCATATTACTTAGCTGAGAAGAAAAAGTGGCATGCTTTGTGGGTACATTGGAATGGCTACGTAAATTTGCAACACGAGCTCAACACTACTAGAGACTGTAGTAAGGTGTAAATGAAAATGGGAGGGGATAGGAAAAGAGTTGAGTCAAAAAGCTATGAGGTGCACAGGAGGAATGATAAGGTCTGGAAGGAGATTGTAAGAGGTGGGCTAGTTCCATTTCTGGAAAAACTTCATGGGATTGATACTATGGTGATGAACTATTTTGAGAAGAACTGGAACAATGGTGAAATAATCCTCTTTAGGAAAAAGGTGAAATTGGATGAGAAAAATATAGGGGAGGTGACTGGAATGTCCACTAAGGGTGCGAAGTTTTATCGTGACAGAAGGTTCTTTGATGAGGCAGTAATAAAATTCCCTAAGAAGGATAAGAAGAAATTGAAACTGGTTAAAATTTCCAACAACTATTTCAAAATTGACACCGGGTGTTGTCATAATAGTGGTTTACAATTCCTGAGAGGAACGAATTTTAGCTGAAATCACATATTTTTAGAAAATATAATGATTTAAGCCTTAAAAAGTTCCATTTTAAGGATTCCAATTGAAGAGGGTTTGATAAAATCACCTTAGATCAAACCCCCTTGGATAGAACCTCGCTAGTTTTAAACCATACCTATAAATGCGTCTCCTTTACACCTATCAAAATGCTGATAAAAAATCACTTTTGATTTAGATTTTGGGGGATCAAATGAATTCATTTAAAATTTATTTCAAATGATTATGGTATTCCTCGAACAAGCTATCCAATGAATATAATTTTAATATGTTTTGGTTTTGTTATGTATTTGTTTTTAAGTTTCCATTAAACATAGGTTTTTCATCAAAAATGAATTTATTTGTTCTTCACATGTGGGAAAAATAGAATATTATAAAAAAAAATTGAAAAATATGAGTGCACCAAATATTGAAGTCCTTGATCAACAAAAAAAAAAAAAAAAAAAAATTGACATATACAAAAAAAGTTACGCGTTATACAGTCGCGCTGTGTCTGAATTGTAATTCGTTTGACTTTGAAACCTGATTAAGGAAAAAATATTCAATAAAAAACTATCTAACCAAGTGGAAGCACTAGATATCAGAGTTACAAATCTAAATTTGAAAGAATTAGAATTTTATCCTTCATGGAAAAAAAGTAATGTGTTATACGGTGTGCCACTTTTTAAAAATGTTGTTCTGAAAAAAATCTATTTTCGTGGGAGATGGAAAAGAAGTGCAAATTGATTCCAAAATTTTGAAAAAAATATTTTTAGAATCTACAAACAAAATTTGATGAGACTTAGTTTGCACCATCTTCAAATTCCTCACAGTTTAGGGCTGCTATAGATGCCCGAATGTGAAAATTTAGTTAAAAATAATAATTCAGTGTCCAGTTTGGCCAAAAATTCTAAACCACTATTATGGGATCACCCCACCATGAAGGTGTTGTGGAGAAAGGTGCTTCGTGTTATTATGGATTATATCACACTGGATGAGATTCACCAGAGTTTATGGTCATCATTTTTCCATTCTTAACCACTTCTGCCATAAGGTATGGATTTCTCTACCTCACTATATGCTTTGTTCATTGAGTAATAGCCTTGAGGACCATAAAGAAAAATGGAGATACCATATTCTTCATCCTGGTCTTATTAGGTTAATATATGAACTCTATCAAAGCATGTCAGCTTTATCCAAACCTATTTCCTCCACAACATCTAAGGACTATGAAACTGACTATGGGGGTTCAGTACCATTCTACTAGGAGAGAATTGTAGAAGCCCACCCATCCACTGAGATGTCTGGTAAGAAAACCCTAGCTTGGTAAAGTTAACCCTAAGACCTACCTTGACCCCTATCCCCTTAAAGAATCTTACTCTAAAGAGCTCCCCTACCAATAAGCTAGTTTCCTACTCTGTAGACTCTTTGGAGGACAAAGCTGAGAACCCTGAAGTTAGCAGAAACTTTGTGCCCTCCCCCCTGCCTCTTTCAAAGTTGATGGTACCAGATTTCCTTACCCCCCAACCTAGATGATGTTAACCCCATCTTAGATTGGGTTCAGTTTGGAGATATCTTGCCTCTACATGAAATGGTATTAGTGATATTTTTTAGGGTTTTGAAATGGGCCTATCAATAAATTAATTATCTTAATGAAAGAAATAGGGCTCTATATAGCAAGTCAGAGGAACTAGTACTGAAGCTGGCTACCCTCAGCAATGACGGGAAATGGAAAAAGAACATAACTAGAATGGGAAAAGGAAACACTGAGGATAAGTACAAGATTTTGGAAGCTGAAATGGTCAAAATAAAAAATAATATGAAAACTGTGGAACAAAACCATAAAATGGCTAGGAACAATGCCATCATCATCAATGCAATGTTTGAAAAGTTGGAAAAGATGCAATAGGGCTCACTGGTCGTTGACCTAGAAGAGGACAAGGATAAAAGAAAGAAAAGGGACCAAATTATTTTGAAAAGGACCTATTCCAAGCTTAAAAGGAAAGAGCCTCCTACTACCTACATGGTTCAGATTTTAAAGAGGGGAGTTTAGGATATGAACGATTTGAAAGCTGAGACTGCCGATTTAATAAAGGCCCAAATTTAGTTATTGTTGGTGTTTTGTCTAGTTTTTTGGTTATGTGGCCTTCACTAGATTTTTTGGTGGCTGTGGACTTGTCTTATTATTTTTACATCCTTTCTTCTTTTAGTGTCTTTAACGATCTTATCTTTTGTTTGAAAATTTTGTGGTTTTGGGTCCCTTACAAACCCATTTTTTCCTCTTTCAAAAACATGATGGAATATATTGTTTGTATTCAATTCATAGTATTGTTCCAAGTTACAAACATTCAAAACAAAAATATTCAAAAATCATTTTGATTCCATCAAAACCTATAGAAAAAAATAGTTGCAACCAAACATTAAAATCAATCAAAAAAGGTAGGAAAACTAAAATTTGATGCCATGCTATCATGTGACTTGGATGTGGCCTGTGATAGAGAAGGACTCCAAGATTGAATTGGTTGGATTATGCTTGGGGTAGGTGAGATTTGGTATGACTTTGAATGAGGAATCCAACTCTGAAATGGTTGGGAAATGCTTGGGCTAGGTGAAAGTGTATAGGACTAAGAAAGTGGAGGACTCCAACTCTGAAATTTTTGGTTGCTAGCTTGGGTAGGTGATGGAAAATATTGGGGGCATTGAATAGACATGAAACCTTTGAAGATCCTATGGTGGTCAGGGAAGGGATTTCGAGGGTTGTGGAGTTGCCTCTCCTTTGCAACAGTTGCTCGTGCCTTCTCCAAATCTTTATCCCTTTTGGAAGCTTCCTTTTCACTCCTTTTTTTGTAGCTCCTTTTCAGCCTCTGTTGCTAGTCATTTATTTTCCTTTTCGATTCTCATAAGAGCCTTCACCTCCAATTCTGCAGTCTATTCTATCTTGCACTCTACAAGCTATTGCTTCTTCCTCAATTTCAGTTCTTCAAGTTCCTTCTTCTTTTCCTCTTGCTCACTTAGCAAGGCCATGTAGTCATCAACAGTTAGTAGTTGGGATCCTCTTTGCAATTTGATCCTACAAAAAACTACCTTATTAGTCTTGTCTTTCACTACATGAACTGGTAGCTTCAAGAATTTTGAGATGCATGAATTTGGTTGGCATCCCAAAGGCTCAATCAAATTACCATTACTAGTTTCTAGCACCTCACTATCTGTAGTATCCAATCCATCGCCTAACTACTCACCGTCACTGTCTCCCTAATCAACATAGAAATGTACTAACATATTTGGACCCATTTTGTATGGTGGATATGGCATTGTAAGACTTTGGTCTTCCTCCACATGCATATCCATACCAAGATTAGCAGCAGCAAACTAGAAAGCCTCGCTAACCCTAATGTCCTTCTCCAAAGCATTTTGACCAAAGGGCCAAATACCTATCTTCTTGAAGCTAGCTATTATGTTTGAAACAATCAATGAATTTTGAAAAGCTAGGCTACCAAGTGTGGCAGATTTTTCACTTCTTATCTCCAGATTTGGATGTATAATACTCTAATCTATTCTTTCCTTTTTGAAGTTAGACTTGAAATATGATAAAACACTCACATCAAGAGGCTGCAACTTGTGTGATGTGTGGGTCAATAGGGTGAGCAAGTCAATACCAAGTTCCCTTGCTTCGGTAATGGTAGAGAAGGCTACAAGGCTACCATGGCCATCAAATATCAAGAGGTGTCTATGGTTGGGCGAGCAACCCCCGGGTACTTACATAGCAAATAACTTGAGCCATTTGATAAAAATCTCTTTTCGCATGCATGTGTGAGGTTGAACAACCATCAATGCTCCTACCTCATAGTTGGCTATGTAGTTTTGCACATGATTTTTTCTCTTGAACAAATAAAACCCTAGAATTTTATGACCTACAACATTTACACATGCTAGAATAGTGATCCACTCCCAACTCTTTGAGATGATGTAAGAAACACTTTTATTTCCTTTGGTGGCAAGCACCTCCATGTCACCGTTTCAGCCAACTTGCTACCTTGTCTCATCACAGTTCCAAATCCTCTATGATCCATAATTCCCTCTTGCATAGGGCTTCTCCAAAGTGTTGTAGATAGAACTTACAACTGTAGGCCTAAGATTTATAGCATAGTCTCTATCTTATCCTTGGGATATTCTTAAGCTCAGATCAGGATGCCTTCTTTTCAATTTTGTACAACAAGACTTGTTGAGAAGCCCATTTCTGAAGGGATTATTCCTTGTTTCACATATTTGGGACACTTCTATTTTGAGATTGACAATCTCCAAACCATGGCCAACAACAACCATCTCCTTACACCAATCGATGATAAATGACTATTTTTCCTTAGTTGGGACTATTGGGGGCCCTTTCCTTCTAGTAGTGGTCACACCACCCAACCAATTTGACAATGTGGTTGTAGGAATACCCCACTTTTTGGTTGCACCTATAGTTGACCACCCATTGTCTTTGACATCTTCAAGGGCATGGTCCATGTCATCTTGTGTCCATTCCCAGCTTGGTGCAACCTTTTTGGTTGATACAACTGGGTTATATTGGAGTACATATTTGGTTGGCTACTCCACAACAATTTCTACATCCTCACTTCTTGGTTCTTTAGTTGGCTAGTGAATAGGAAACACAATGCCCTTCTCATCGCTATGTGGAAAATGCACACCTCTCTTGTGTGCAGCCATAGATGTCTTCCTCTACTTTGGTATAGGTCTCCTTGTTACAGGTCGCTTGGTATTTGTTGTCACTTTTTTTTTCCTTTGCATTGAAACAACACAGTGACTAGTAAACAAAATACACTTATAACTAGTACAATGAAAATAATGATACCAATTGAAACAAAAAATTCATACATGTAATATTGAGTGTAATTGGAGAAAAAACTTAGCATGCATCTAATTAAGTTGATTTCAAATGATGAAGGGTATGTGTGCAATAAAAAAAGCAATGCATGCTATTCTAGCATATCTACAACTCTATCTCTTATAAACATTTCGGTGATCATGTTAAACCCTTTAACATATAGCATTATGATACCATTATATATAAACTTAAAACAATAGTATAATACAAATGACATAGCATTATGATATAAATTTATATGAACTTGAAACTGTAGTATGATACAAATATGTATATCTTCAAATAGAGTTATGATACAGAAAAGGGTTTCAAATATTTTTATCATACTATTGTTTCAAGTTGTGTAAATGTTTCATAATGATGTTTGAGAAATTTTTACCATACAGTCACTTTAATTGAAGAACAAACAAAGCATAAATCTAATTAAGTTGAATGTAAATGAAGAAGGGAAAGGGTTTCAAATATTTCTATCATATTGTTGTTTCATGTTGTGTAAATGTTTCATAATGTTGTTTGAGAAATTTTTACCATATAGTCACTTTAATTGAAGAAAAAACAAAGCATACATATAATTAAGTTGAATGCACATGAAGAAGAGTAGGGTAACTTTGAGCAAGGGTTCCATATCATCAATTTCCAAGTCGGCTTTTTTTTTTTATGCCACATCCCTTGACCATCGAGTTAGTAGTATGCAACTTTTATTTTATCTATAGGACACTTATGAATTTATCTATCTCTACAATATGTATATGTGTGTGTGTGTATACATACACACACATACACACATATATACATGTATGTATGTATGTATATCTATCTATCTATATCTATTTATCTTACTATTGTTTCAAGTTATTTATGCTCTTTCATAAATGGCTATAACATAAGTAGGAGTCATATGCTATCATAGTTGGCTATAAGGGAGAGGGGTCGTCATTTAGAGTTAGTTAAATTGAAGAATAAACAAAAAAAACATACAAATAAGGGAGAGAAGCTATGTGTGGGCATAGGAACTGATTATGGGTATAGATTTGGACATATGAAATACGGTGGGTATGGTATGTGACAACTTTCTATAGTAAACATGTATATGCTATCAATTTAATTGAAGAACACACAAAGAAATGGAGGAGATCTTTTTCCCTACAGAGAATGTAGTGAAGTGGTATAAAGTTAATGGCATTTTCCATGAAATTAAAATTCATGGCATTTTCCAATAATTTATTAGTCATGGTATTTTCCATGGATTTTATACTAGTTCTAACTGCATGCGCTATAGGGAAAGAGTGTTTTGATGCAACGTATACATCAATGCGTGCATATACATGTATGCATATGTACATTGAACCTAATTAGATGTATTCTTTGTTTGTTGTTCAATTAAAGTGACTGTAAATATTGGCCCCTCTCCCTTATAGGCAACTATGATGATGGTTGAATTGTACTTATGTTATAACCATTGCTCAAACAACATACTAAAATATAACTTCATACACCATATAAAGGTGTGCTTGTGTGTGTGTGTCATTCCTTTTAATCTATTTTTGTAACATAAGTAGGAGTTAGCCATTATGATAGTTGGATGTAAGGGGTGGTCTCCAATATTCGCAATCACTTGAATTGAACAACAAACAAAGCATACATCTAATTAGTTTCAATTTACATGAAGAAGAATATGGCTGACATACATATCCATCTATCCTTGCAATATATATTTTGTTGTAGAAAAATGGTCCTTTGTCATTTTCATGGCCTTTTAGGTCTTGTTTCATGGTGTTGGAACTATGATGCTTTGATTTTATGTCATAAAATGGCTTGAACATGCTTATTTAGGTATTAAAATTTTAAAAATGATGTCTTGTGAAGGTGTTGTGAAGTGTTGTAAGACATTTTTACATTCTTCTAGACTCTATTTAATGCATTTCACCTAAAAATCGCCTTTTCATCACTAAACAGGTCCTATTTTGAAGTGTTGTAAATTCTTGTAACAATCTTTCACATTTTTCTAGGAATATTTTCACTATTTACACGTTTCTCATGCTTTATTTGGTCTCTTTATGCTCCCATATGCTTAATTAAGTGTATTTTTTCTTATTATCCCAACAAACAACATTAAATACATATTTCTCAACACATGTTTTTAGGTCCTAGGCAAGATCCACTCGCCATGGGCGGTGAATGAGTCCCCCTTGGCCCCAAATTCAAAATATTTTAAATTGTCTTTTGGGATTTTATTCAAAGACACTTGATGTCGTCCTGTGAAGAGGTATGAATAGATACTAAGGCACAAGAATTGTATAAACATGTGATTTTCACCTCATTTTACATCTCCTACAATCTCCTCATTCATTCAAGCATTTCATCTCACATTTTAAGCACTCAAGCATCTTACATAATCTTTTCAAGCACTATTCAAGCACTTTGAAGCAACCATTGACATTACTTTAGACTTGCATTATCAAGGGTTTGGTGAGTATTTACATTTGCATGTTTTGTATTCATCATTCTCTTTCATTTCATTATCTTTTCAAGGGTTTAATTACCAAAAGTGGGGTTTGAGCACGGAAAAAACCTATTCAGTAACCCTTAATAATTTTTCCCCTATTGCATGTTTGTTTGCAATTATTTGGATGTAGATTTGATAGGTTAAAAGGTGTTGAAGATTTATTTAGAAGTCAACTAGGTGTTTCAAGTCAACTTAAGTCAATTTCAAGATTAGAGAGAGTTATTTGTCCATTTTTTGCAGAACTAACTTCGACAACCTGACAAGCAGATATTTCCAGATCTGGTGTTGCAAAGTTCTTTCTTGATTTTCTAGAATTTTGGGAGAGGACTGATTCACCATTAGTGGTGAATGAGTCCCACCTTAGGACTAAAAATCTAAATTTTGTTAGATTCTGACAGACAAAAACCAACTCCCAACACTTTTTCACTAGGAGGACGACTAATTCACCACCTTGGGTGAATGAATCCCATTGTGAAAAATTAGTAAACATAACCAACATTCAAGGCATTCTAAAATCATCCTACTTTTCCTAGGTGCACTTTGATTTGACCCATCTCCTTCTGTTCTGCACATTTCATTCATTTTCTTCATTGTTCTCATATCACAATTTGTTTTCAAACATAGTTGTAATTGCATGTTTACATTCATTTTCATTCATTTAGATCAGTCAATTGCATTTGGTTAAGTTCATTTACCTTAAAAAACATTGCATACATTCTAATTTGAGTGAATAATTATCATTTTGGCCCTATCTCTCTCCTTTTAGGTGAAAAACCCTAGAAGTGCAGGAGTAGTATTAGGGTCCCAAAAATCTATGTTTCATTTTGGTGAACCTGACTTTTGAAAACTTTGAATTCCTAATTGCATTCATCTTGCATCTTAGTTTCCATTTGCATTAGCATTCAATTAGGACATTGATTTGTTATTGCATTCTAGGACTTTTCATTTTGCATTAGTGAAAACTTCATTTAGATTTCATTTTTGCATTACATCTCACTAAAAAAAGTAAAAATTTGCATTCTGCATTTGTGCTTGCATTCTATAGAGCATTTAAATCATCCTTGAATTTCTGTAAAACACTAAAAACTTGCATACTGGGACTCATTCACCACCTAGGGAGAATCAATCCCTTTGCACTTTTTTATCAACATTTTTGTAATCATTCTAACAATTTTCTGCATTATAATTTCATGTCCTTGCATTTTGTTTTCATTTATAGATTTTCTATTTTTCCTTATTTATTGCATCATACTTTATTTGCATCATGGAATTTTCTTTCAACCAGTTTTGGAATTCCTTGAAATCCTTGGTTGACATGTCCAATTGTGCCTTTGGTTGTGACCCTAAAGACCTTGAACAACCTCATGCTCCTTTAACTCCTCATGATTGTCCTCCTTGTGATGTAGACATCATTGGACAAGATGATGTTATTACGAACAATTTCTACAATTACTGCCTTGATAACCTAGAAGCAAATCTAGCCTTTTATCCCTCTGTGAGATCACAAGACCTTCCCATTGTTCCACCTCTTGATCATTTTACATATTTACATCCTGAAATCAATGATGGACCTATGATTCCTCCCTCAAGACGATCTAGTTCCTTTAACCCAACACACTCAAACCCCTTTAATGATCACAAAGTCACCAACACTCCTATAAACCTTGAAGCAACATATGGTAATGGTTTCACTATCTTGAGTAAAGAAGGTTCTGACACCAAACATGAACATGACATTCATCAATTTATGGAGCAAAACCCAACCAAAGAAAATACAACAAAATTAGGATATTAAGATCCTTCTCATCTTGAGAGACATCTTCTTCATCCTAGGAGACTTCAGGATGCTAGTACAATGATCTTGAATCCTCCTCCTAACTTGAACATTCTCCTTCCACGCGAACAACCATTCTCTCCTTCTAATGATAAAGATGTTAGGATCCCCATGGGTCCTTCTCCTCCTTCTATTCATGAAAAAGGAAAACTTAGTAAATGCAAATGACCTTACAAATTGAAGAAAATCAAGTTTCCTTCACATCCTCCACCTAAATGTGAAAGGATACTTCAACTCCTTTTAAAAAAAAGTCTTATACTCTTGCCACCTTCCAATAGGTTGGTTATTCGTCCTAATGATTCCCACATACCATATTGAAAATATCATCGTATTATTGGACATCGAGTGGAAGCATGTCTCACATTAACTGAGATATTGGATAAGTATCACTTTGTTGATACTGAATACTTTCCTATCATCCCTTAAAGCATCATTTCCTTATCATGCCATAGTTGAAGGATTTTTTATTCTCACTATTGCATGATCCTCTCCATCATAACCTTTTTCTCATACTTGTTTTCCCCTTCCTGGACACAAGTACTTTTTAGCCTTGTCATTGTAATGCACTTTTCTTTGTCTCTTAACTATGTTATCCATTTTCCGCTTATGATTGAGAAACCAATAACTTATTTAATGGTTGAATTACACTTGCATTACTTGTTTCTTTCCATGTGTGTATTGTTTTCTCCTATATTGTGTTTGATATTCTCTCTCTTTGTATACTTCTATTTGTATCTCTATTCTTCTTTTTTTCTTTGTATTTTCTATTTGGGGATGATGCAAAGTGTAGGGACATCCTATGTCTCTTCCATGTTGACCCAAAAGGTCCTTGTGCTTTTCTCTTTTTTGTTTTGTGTTTTCCATTTGGGGATGACGCAAAGCATAGGGATGTCCTATGTCTCTTCCATGTTGAACCAAAAGGGTCCTTTTCTTTTTCTCTTTTTTGTTTTGTGTTTTCCTTTTGGGGATGACACAAAGCATTGAGATGCCCTATGTCTCTTCCATGTTGACCCAAGTCATTTTTCTTGTCCTTTTTACTGTTTCTTTTCTTGTGTTTTCCTTTTAGGGATGATGCAAGGAATTGAGACCAAAATGTATCCTTCATGTTGACCCAAAAGATTTTTTGTTTTCATTTCCTTTTCACTTGTGTTTTCCTTTTGGGGACAATGCAAAGCATTGAGACTGCAATGTCTCTTCCATGTTGACTCAAAAGGGATTTTATTTTTCCTTTTTTTCGCTCTCTTTGTGTCATTTTTCCAATTCTATGTGTATTTGGGGGATGATGATAGTTCTGAGCTCTTTCATAAAAACATTGTTGTAACGAACATACTGACCCCAAATCCATAGATCCCTTGTGTGTTTGGTGTGTTTTCTTTTTGGGGGGAAACTCCCTTTCTTTTGCTTTCATTTCCCTTAACATGATGTAGCCTAACTTCAAAGCATATGACTTGCTATATGGCTTTCTAAGTTGACTCTCGTGTCTTGTTTTCCTCCTTCTTTTCTTCTCTAATTTCAAGTAATTTCTCATAGAACGATGTGTAGAAATTCCTTTAAAGTGGGGGGCATACATTACTATAATTCATTTGCATTCTTGGTTCCTAGTGTATCCTTTTCATTTTTGTGATGTGTTAGTCACTTTTTGGATGACATTGGGTGTGATGTCCTTCATAAGTTTGATCTATCTTAGCATATTACATTCCTCTTGGTGGCCTGATGCGATGCATTGCATCCCCTAAGTTGTGAATATACTATTCTTTGATTGGTCCTCTCTTGGAGACATTAGACACAATGTTCCCTAAGTGATTGACCTCGCATAAGTTGAACAAGACTCCTTTGAACATCTTTTATAGTTTTTTTGCATTTTACTTTTTTTTTGCATTTTTCCACCTTGCATAATGCAACTTGCATGAATTTGGTACCTTTTTTCTTTTTGTTCATTTCTTTTGTTTTGTGGCACCTTGTTAAAGTTATTGAGTATAACTTTGGCATGGTTGAATGGGAAGCTCACCTAGTGGCATGACTTTTCCCCATAGCCACTTTTGTGCTTGTGAGTGCATACCAACTAGCGTATGTATCTTACCTTTTGGCATTTCTCACCTTATAGACAACTAGTTCCATGGCCCCAAAGTGAGTATACAGTTAGGCCTTCTCACTCCATAGAAAACCTAAAGTTTTATAGCCCTAGAGTGAGTACACATTATCTTTTCCAAAACAACTAGCCTAGATCTTATCCATAACTAGTTGGATTGATGATTGAAGCTTCATCCAATTCTTTTCAACACTTGTTTGTTCCTTTGTTCTTATGTTTAGTTTTCAATGGGATCTTCACGCTAGGGGCTTGATAATCCCTCTTGATTGTTGTCATTCCATCCTACTAACATAAGTACATTTTAACCCTCCCCTTTGATGTTCATGGCTACTTTAGTGTGAGTTTGAAATAAGTTCATCCTCTCACTAAAGTGGTGGTTAAATGTGCCATAGAAAAATGGTCCCTTGTCATTTTCATGGCATTTTAGGTCTTGTTTCATGGTGTTGGAGCTGTGTTGCTCTTATTTTATGTTGTAACATGGCTTGAACATGCTTATTTAGGTATTAAAATTCAAAGAACGATGTCTTGTGAAGGTGTTGTGAAGTGTTGTAAGACATTTCTACATTCTTCTAGACTCTATTTAATACATTTGAACACCTAAAAATCACCTTTTCATCACTAAACAAGTCCTATTTTGAAGTGTTGTAAAGTCTTGTAACAAAATTTCACACTTTTCTAGGCATATTTTCACTATTTACACCTTTCTCATGCTTTATTTGGTCTCTTTATGCTCTCATATCTTTAATTAAGTGTATTTTTGCATATTATCCCAACAAAAAATATTAAATACAACATATTTACCAACACATTTTTTTAGGTCCTAGGTGGGACTCATTCACCATGGGTGGCGAATGAGTCCCCCTTGGCCCCAAATTCAAAATATTTTAAATTTTCTTTCTGGATTTCATTCATAGAAAGTTGATGTCAACCTGTTATGAGGTATGAACGGATGCTAAGGCAAAAGAATTGTATAAATATGTGATTTTCACCTCATTTTACAACTCCTACAATCTTCTCATTCATTCAAGCATTTCATCTCACATTTTAAGCACTCAAGCATCTTACATAATATTTTCAAGCACTTTGAAACAACCATTGACATTAATTCAAACCTGCATTATCAAGGGATTTGTGAGTATTCACATTTACATGTTGTGTGTTCATCATTCTCTTTCATTTCATTATCTTTTCAAGTGTTTAATTACCAAAAGTGGGGTTTGACCAAGGAAAACCCCTATTCACTAACCCTTAATCATTTTTACCCTATTGCATGTTTGTTTACAACTCTTTGTATGCAGATTTGATAGGTTATTAGGTGTTGAAGATTGATTTCCAAGTCAACTAGGTTTTTTAAGAAAACTTAAGTCAATTTAAATATTGGAGATAGTTATTTGTTTCTTTTCTATAGAACTGACTTTGACAACCCTATAAGTAGATATTTTCAGATCTGGTATTGTAGAGTTGTTTCTTCATTTTACAAAATTTTGGGAGAGGAAAAATACACCATTAGTGGTGAATGAGTCCCACCTTAGGAATGAAAATATTATTTTTTTCAAATTCTAGATCTCGATAGATAGAAACTAGCTCCCGACACTTTTTCACCAGGAGGAGGACTGATTCGCCACCCTAGGCGAATGAGTCCCATTGTGAAAAATCAGTAAACATGGATAGCATTGAAGATATTTCAAAATCATCATACTTTGCCAAGGTACACTCTGATTTGACCCATCTCTTTCTATTCTGCACATTTCATTCATTTTCTTCATTGTCTGCATATCATAATGTGTTTTCAAACATAGTTGTAATTGCACTTTTACATTCATTTTCATTCATCTATATCAATCGATTGCATTTAGTTAAGTTCATTTACATTAAACAACATTGCATACATTCTAATTTGAGTGAATCATTAGCATTTTTGGCCCTATCTCTCTCCTTTTAAGTGAAAAACCCTAGAAGTGCAAAAGTAGCATTAGGGTCCCAAAAATCTATGTTTCATATATATATAATTTACAAAGATATATAGATATGTAAATTGAATGTAAATGAACAAGGCTTTAAGTAATTTACGTATCTTTGTATCTCTGTATATATATATATATGTATGACAATGTTGTATCAAAGAGAGTTGGATAAATTTGAACCATACTACTGATGAAGTATACAAATTTAAATTTGATTTGAGTATGTAGTATATATATATTGCATACATAGATAAATGTGTAAGTTTAATGAAAATCAATAGGGCTATATATAAATTTCAGTATATATATATATATATATATACAGAAAATAATTGGTTTAACATAGTGCAATGAAGAACCCAGTTCAAAGGAAGAACCTTGTTCAAGTGAAATGCACCCTATCCCTCACTTGAACTATGTTCAACAAAATAAATGTGAACATCACCATAGGCTATATATATAAATATATATATATATATATTGCAGATATACATAGATGCGTAAGTTTCTTGACTTTATATATAAACCTATATATATTGCAAAATATAGATAAATACTTAAGTTTCTTCATTATATATATATATATATATATATATATATATATATATATATATATATATTGCAGATATACATAAATGTGTAAGTTTCATGAAAATGGATAGGGCTATAGGAAGCATATGTAGAAAAAAATTTGTGCAGTATATATATGTGTAGATGCTAAAATATCCATATATCTTAAACTATAACACACACATTAGCATGGTTAGTTGTTAAAAAAAAGCAAACATTTAAACATCTCCATGAAAGAATACATCATGCTTCAAAATGCAATCAAATAATGAGATAAATAAAGCATATAGAAAAAAACATGAAGTATATTTATCTCATAGTGGATTGGTGCTTCTTCGATGTCGAAAGAAGCCCTTTCCCAATCCTTGCTAAGCTCCTAGATGATATGAAGATGCAATGTGATATGATGGACAAGATGCAAGATCATGTGTGTATCACAAAGATACTAGGATTGTGGAGTAATACAAAAGAGGAGGCCTCTATTTATAACCAAGAAGGATGGAAGAATGCCAAACATGGAGGATGTGGTACTAAAGATCCACCAATGACAATATGCCACTTGTCGACATGTGAGAGGTTGATGAATGAGCATATTTTGGTCAATGTGCCAAAGAGGGGGAGATTTGAAATTTGAATTTGATGGAAAGATGAGTTAAATGCTAAGTTTGACTTGTGCAAGAGACATGTAAGAGACATGTAAGAGATCATAAATGCTTTGTTGCATATACAAGTCATGTGGGAGGGAAAATTCAAATTGGGATAATATTCCCTCAAATATGCCATTTTGAGTGAAAATGATGAGTTAATAAATCATTTAAATTGATTTATGTGCACAAGTTGTAAAATCTAGAGAAAAGAGGATTAGGATTAGCATTAATCATAGTTAGATTCATTTAAGATGATGATTAGGTGATTTTGACTTTTTATTTAGATACTTGGATTTATTTAAATCAAAAGGGAGGAAATTGATGCATTAGCCATTTAATTAAATACAATTGATTTAATTAAATGAAGAAACTTTAGGAAATCAATCAAATAAACTTGATTTATTTAATTGATGGGTGAATATGATCTAATTAAATATGCATGATGTCAATTTTACGTGTCTACATTTTTCCCCTCTTTGAAGAAATGTACTTGTTGCATTGGTTCAAAGAATAATCTTGCCACGATGAAAATTTAAAAAATTTCTGACTTTTTCTGATGCCCCAATGGAAAGTACATTGGTACATTGCGCCCTCGAGAGATCAAGCAAAAGGATTCAATTTGAGGGTTGATCTCATGACAAAGAGGTTCAAGATGGACGTATGGATGCTTATGATAATGATACGAATGAGATGGTTTCAAGGTTCTTAGAATAACCAATCTATATTATCCTACAGAACTTAAAATGATGATCGACTACATTTGAGATGGATGAGATGGATGGTGTGATATGCTATGATTATGCAATGGGTGTTTTTATGCAGATGTATGGTTTATGAGATGCTTACACTAATAGATCTATATTATCTAATGATGAAAATGTAATGTATGTGAATGATATGTAACATGTTGATGGTTTGCGAATGCAAGATGGATGCAAGATGGTTGCGTACATGATGTTATTTTAGGGAGGAGAGAAGAAATAAGAAATGAGATTATGAAAAGAGGATCCAACAAGTCCATGATCCAAGAAGACTTTATTAGATATGATGATGAGAGATGGATGATGTGTTGCTTATCAAGGATTGGGATTTAAAAAGGGGATTACTTACCTTATGTTTGATAACACACATAGATATGGTGCATCAAGGTATAAACAACTAAGATGGTATTGTACATAGTGAGATGGACTTTGAATCAAAAAATAGATAGGAGTATCCTTGTTCATACCTAACATACAGAAGCCTTGCTAGGATGAACTTTAGAAGTTTCAAACATCTCAGACCAAAACACAAAAAGGCATAACCTATCAATGCAATAGTCAACAAGCTACCCAGAACATCTTCCATACACCTAACAAAGCAAGTATTTGTGAAGGCTATATAACAAGAATGTCCAACAAGCACAACAAACAAAAGATAATGATCAATGCCCCATTCCTTTCCCTCTAGATCACTTTGATTAGACATCATTGAGAGTCCATTGGAATGAGTGCAATAAGATAAAAAGAATAGATCAAACACACAAACAAGTCAATGTTCTTCATACCTCTAGCCAAAGGGATTTATGTTGTTTAGGATAAGAACTAAAATGATTACCAATAGATAATGCCCATTGTAGGAAGGATACATCCTAGGACATGTTAGTGGATGGTGGCATGTCGTTTTGTTTATCCAAAGTGTTTTTTCAAAAGATAATGCCCATTGTACTTCTTTGAAGAAATGTACTTGTTGCGTTGGTTCAAAGAATAATCTTGTCGTGAGCAAAATTTTAAAAAATTCTATTTTTTTCTGATCCCCTAGTGGAAAGAAGTACATTGGAACATTGTCCCCTCAAGAGATCGAGCGAAAGGATTTAATTTGAGGTTCGATCTCATGACAAAGACGTTCAAGATGGATGTATAGATGGTTATGATAATGATGTGAATGAGATGGTTTCAAGGTGCTTAGAATAACCAATCTATATTATCCAAAACAACTTAAAATGATGATGCACTGCATTTGAGATGGATGAGATGGATGATGTGATATGCTATGATTATGCAATGGGTATTTTTATGCAGATGTATGGTTTATGAGATTCTTAGACTAACAGATCTATATTATGCAATGATGAAAATGTAATGTATGTGAATGATATGTAACATGTTGATGGTTTGTGAATGCAGGATGGATGCAAGATGGATGTGTACGTGATGTTATGTTAGCATGGAGAGAAGAAAGAAGAAACAAGATGATGACAAGAGGATCCAGCAAGTCCATGATCCAAGAAGACTTTATTAGAGATGATGATGAGAGATGGATGATGTGTTGCTTATCAAGGATTGGGATTTAAAAAGGGCTTACTTTCCTTATGTTTGATAACACATATATATATGATGCATCAAGGTATAGACAACCAAGATAATGTTGTACCTAGTGAGATGGACTTTGACTTGACAAATAGATAGGAGTATTCTTGTTCATACCTAACATATGGAAGCCTTGCTGGGATGCACTTTAGAAGTTTCAAACATCTCAGACCAAAACATAGAAAGGTATAACCTATTACTGCAATAGTCAACAAGCTACCCAAAACATCTTCCATACACCTAACAAACCAAGTATTCGCCAAGGTTATATTACAAGAACATCCAACAATCACAATAGACAAAAGATAATGATCAATGCCCCATTCCTTTCTCTCTAGATCGCTTTACTTAGACATCATTGAGAGGTCGTTGGAATGAGCACAATAAGATAAATCAAAAAGAACAGATCAAACACACAAACAAGTCAATCTTCTGCATACCTCTAGCCAAAGGGATTTTTTTTGTTTAGGATAAGAACTGAAATGATTGTCGATAGATAGTGCTCATTGTAGGAAGGATACATTCTAGGACATGTTAGTGGATGGTGGCACGCCATTGTTTTATCCAAAATGTTTTTCCAAAAGATAATTCCCATTGTAGGAAGGATACATCCTAGGACATGTTAGTGGATGGTGGCAAGTTGATAGGCTTTCTGAAAGGCTATTGATATAAGGTTTATTGACATGTTTGCGAATGATCAAGAGTTTTATTTTTCCTTTAAAGGTTTGAATTTTTCCTTTGATTTTGTGTTTGAAGCTTTCTTTTGCTTATTTTTGTGGTTGTTTCTATTTGTACTGCTAAAGTTTGAGGATGACGATTGATTTATTATGGGTGATGTTTATTATGGGTGATGTTTATTGCGGGTGAAAGTGAGATGAGACGAATGGATTTTTTCAAATATTTGGATGTTTTTGATGTTTTGAAATGTTTTGAGGTTGTTTTTGGGTTTTTGGATTTTTCAAATGTTTTGATTTTTAGTTTTTCCAATGTTTTTGTGTTTTATGAGATTTTATGATTTTTTTTTATTTTGGTGTCTCGGGGGTGTTGTGCCCTTAGCACACACGCCCCATTCGGAATGGGGGCCCTCTTTTCTTTCACCTCGTCGGGTCTTTTGGGGCTGCCTCATTTTGCGTGCCCCTCCTTTTGATGTTCCGCATGGTCTATGTTGCTCCGAGGTTTTATCATAAATCGACCATGCCTCCACTTTTGTCTTTTGCTGCCCTCCGGGGCCTCGCGAGTTCCCTCTGGCTTTTTGGCTCTGGAATGGCCCTGGGTCCCTCCGGGCCCGGGCGTCTGGGATTCCTTTATCGAGCTTCCCCTTTGCATTTTCTGTCCTTCGAGGCATTCTCCGGGCATCCGTCCACTCTGTGGGGCCCGCCCTGTCGTCCTCCGTTCAAACTTGTCGTGGGTGTTCGGGGCGGTGCCTGCCCCTTCGGGCCCCGGGCCCCAGAAGTCCGCTTGCGGACTTCCGTCCCAGGATCGCCGTCTACGACGGCTACCCTCCGACAACCGCCCACCCCTCGGGCCCCGGGATGCTCCTCACCGTCGCTGCTAGGTGACGCGAGATTCCTTCGGCGATGAATTCCTTCCAGCCTCGCGCCATCCGGGCCCTAGGCCTATCTCCACCGTGGCCGTTCAAAGTTGTCAAAAATCAAATGGTGGCCATCGCTCCTCGTCTTTCCGGTCATCGGGTCCCAGAGTCTCCACTGCCGATTGAATTCAAATTTCACCAACTTTTGGCATGGTCGTACCAGCAATTAATGTGCGTATTAATGGCAGTTGGGGTATATAATGCCTGGTCTGTCAATGTCATTTTCACAATCCAAATTGCAGCAAGTTGGAGCAGTGATCATCTGGAGCCCGCCGCGATCAACGTCACAATCCTCGACGTCCACACATTTCGTCGACCCCAGTGGATCCCACGCCTCCACGCTTAGCATATTCAAGGTAGGCTATCCCCGTTTGCCCTCCCGTCTTTTTCATCATTTTGGAAGATTTAAATGAATTGAATAATAGTGAGGGTGGCATCAAGTGAAAGGACAGTAAATTGTGCCCATAACCCATGTCGTGAAATTTTCCAAACCTATCGGGGTTTCCCCTGTCGCTGATTCGGAACCTTTCGGTCGCGCGGCTGTTCTTTGCGCAAGGAAATACACCACCCCGGGTTCAAACCCCGTCTTCGCCATCAAACTCAAACTCCAAACTCTCACCGACAAAAATCCTCATCCACGGGCCTGGTCCGTCAGATTTCCTCCCTCGGGTTTCTGTGTGCCTTTCGCCGCGCTTGAACTACCAATTCACCTCGCCTCCCTGGCTGCCGGGTCCCGATTCTGGCTCCGTCATGAGAATCTAAAGCTGCATCTGCGCCCCTTAATTGGTCGGGCCCGGTCCCCTGGAGTTCTGTCTCCAGAGTTCCACCGGAGGTTCGCCTTGTCAAACTGCGAACGACACCCAGCGTCCCGCCCCTCGAGCTCTGCCGATGCATTAGCTTTTGTGCTATTTTTGTTAGTGATGGTGGCCTTTGATCCTTCGAACCCCGATTCCCAAACTTCCATCCTCGGAAGTCCACGGAAGTCCTACCCTTCAAAAATTTCCGCTCCGTCTCCTGGAGCTCCGGGCCCCGGTGATCGGACTACTGCCCTCGGAAGTCCTCCTCTTGCCAGCCATTGTTTTGATGGAATTCTCCCCCCGTCTGCCCGGTATCTGGATCCTGGGCTTCCCTTGGCCATCTAAATATTGTCGAGCTCTGCCCTACCCTGGGACCCTCCAGGCCCGGCCGTCCAGAGTTCTATCTCCGGAACTCCGTGACGGTTCCGTCGTTCCCCATGGCAGACCCCTTTCGGCTTCCCGCCCACCAGGCTCTGAGCGTCTCCTCATTGCCACCGTCCAAACTAATGAAGATCTCACGGCGGACGATGCGTCACGTCTTCCCGGCCGCCGGGCCCCGCCATGCCAGAATCCTCCAACCCTGAACCATAACCTCATGCCGGACGTCCTTTGGCCTCGCAGACCCTGGCCCTCAGACTTCCGCCGCCGGAGTTCCTTGGCTAGATTTTCGGCTGCTATCCGCTGTTGCCAATGATCGCCTCTTAACTACTTTCTGGCTTAAGACCTCCGATGCGCCTTAGATCGACCCAAACAAGCTCAAATCCAAAATCTAACTTTGACCCACATCCTAAATAGTGCTCCTCTCCATCATCAGCCTCTCGAAACATTAGAATTTGGCCAAGGAGGGTCTTCAGGAACTTTCAGTTGCATTTTCTCTTCCTGACAGCATTCTTGCCAGGGAAGTCTGGCCTTCAGGGCCCAGATTGTCCAAATACCCTAAAATGAAATCGATAACATCTGGAAGCAAGGTTTATGATGTACTTGATTGATTATTTAGATGTTATGCTTAAAATATGGACTAACATGAACGCTTTTAATATTTTGTTGCACTGATTTCGCCCTTGCTTGCAGAATATATGGAATCAGTTACAGGCACTTCAGGGGCCTCCGCCAAAAAGGATAAGGGCAAAAAGTCAGGAAGGACCCCTCGGGAAAAGAAGATAAAGATCAGATGAAGTTTTAGTTCCAGGGTGAGCCGCTCCAGTCAAAGGTCTCGACAGACTAGAAGGAGATTTCAGATACCAGCATCGGCAAAGTGGACATAGATGAGTTCACTCAGAGGGTCAAGGCCAACCCTACGACAAAGAATGCCAAACAAATTCGACAGAGTGGAATCGCCAAGGCTGCCAGTTTCCCTCCTCTCATTGCACCCAAACTAGTGATGGCTTGCCGAGAAGCCTATCAAACAGACACTAGAACAATTGTGGACAAGGAGGGGAACATCCTCGCCAACATGTCGCTAGAGGGAATCATGAAAATATTTCACATTCCCACGTTCCCACACATGGAGGTCCCCACGTTAGAACAATGCCAACCAGCGTGGGATGCTAGTCCATCAGGATGCAAGAAGTCTATCAACCTCTATTGGCTTAAAGAGAAGTGGGGCAGCGCTATGAAGGTTCCCCACAAACTCTTCCGTAGTGATTTCCACGAGGACTACTATGACCTGGTAACTATGCTGAGTAGGGTCATAGGCCTCCCAGTAGCCGCCTACTTCCAAGAGTGGATGGCCTACTACATTGAGAAGATCCTGCGGGGGAATGAGGATGTTAACACCAAGGTTTCATTCGACTGGGGAGGCATCATCAGCAACTACTTCCATGAGCAGTTTGTTAACGTTAAGAAGAGTTCTAAGTTCTATATGACCTCCTACCTGGTGTACTCCTTGGCGGGTCAAAGATAATACAGTGGGCTATTTGTGGCACTCGATTAGGGCCACAAGAGAGGACTCAAGCCATTTGACAAATATCCTCAACTCCAGTACCACAACTTTAAGAAGGAGTACTACCGAGTCAATGACGCCTTCATTGGCCATATCATCAGATTGATCACTGGAGACTTCGAGAGGAGGGTCTCCCACAGCACCAGGGTGCTCCTGAAGGAATATGCCTTCCTATTTCTCCAGTTCCCCAAGTTTACCTACATCTGGGCTCAGGGATTCACAGAGCGGCCAAACAGATTTCCACAGTACCCAAATAACAGAATCATCCTCTTGGAGATTTCCCGGCAGCTCCAACACATTCAGGTCGTCTTCAACAATAAAAATGTAGCAGGGATCCCCTATCCCATGACCCTTGGCCAGGGCTTGTGCCAATTACAAACTTCTCAATGTGCCAGCAATTCAGAGAAGGAGCTCAAGGAATACAATTTTGACTGGTACACTGCCCGCCCGCGAATGGATCCACATGGCCATGTTAGGAAGGCACTAGGGCCAGCCTACTACCACATTGAAGATTTCTGGGCTGACTGCCAGGATGACAAGGAGGTGCTTTCCAGGCATTATATGTGCATGACGATAGTATTCTTGAGGAGAGTGCAGCCATTCCCAGTGTCGGATAAGGTCGAGGAGGACGAGTCCACAATCATGCACCCAAGGTACTCGGTAGTTGCTAACCTGCCAATACTGTCTATTGACTGGGATGAACAAGAGGTCGACGACCAGGACACCATCACCTAGCCAATCATAACTCGTACTAAGGAGTGGGTCGATGGGCAGGTAGCGCACCTAAAGCGATAAGGAGTAGTCCTAACATATGAAGGGCTCAAGAGCGAGCCAAGTGCCACAGAAGACATCACCACCACCGCATCAACTGGTGAGACCTCTAAGTCTCCTCCAGTCACCAGATCCCAGAAGAGAAAGGGAACAGAGACGGCACAGTTTGCGGACCCCAAGGAGCAAGCAAAGAAAGAAACAAGAGGATCATATCCCAAAAGGCTCAAGCAGACAATAGCTACAATAGAATCCCAGCCTCCTTTGCTTCTCCCTCCCCCTCTTGGTGCACCACCCGCCTCCCTGGCTGCGATCGCATCATCTCTGTCAGTGGTGGACATTTCCATCCATCTTGCTCCTTCGCCCCTGACTGGGCCAATAATTAATGTTGACTCCTCTTCCGGCATGACCACTCCCCCTTCTTCTTCTACTATCATGTCACCGATTACATCCCTCCCTCTGGCAATAATAGCATCGCCTGTTCCCCTTGCCACCATGCCCGAGGCCCTTGTAAAGCACATGCAGAGTCTCCCCCTGAGCTCTCGCAAATCCTAATGGACCCTGCTCTCCAGGCGGCCCTCGCCCAAGCCCTCGCAACAGCTCAGCCTTCACAATCGCCAACAGGGCCACCGGTCATGGAGGCCACAATGCAGATTTCAAAAGAGTTGGAAGAGCAGGAGAAGGAGGCCTCAAAGCCTATTGAGGAAGAGGCCGATGAATATTACAAGCACCCCGAGTACGAGCACCGAACCATAGACAGGGTGGTTTATGAGGAGGAGGAGACAGGCTCTTCTGAGGGCAGGGATGAAGAGGATGGCTCGGGCGCCAAAGAAATTATCCAAACTTTCGATGAAGACCTTAAGGAGGAGTCGGCTCAACAGCCAAAGGATGTTGGGGAGGAAGCAGAAAAGTCACCACATGGTAAAGAAGGGCAGCCACCAGAAGAGCAACAGATAAAGGGTATCACCGAGGCTAAGACCCATGTTGTCAAGAGCCCCGAGGCTGAGGTAGCTGAGGAGAAGAAAGAAGAGGAGGCAATGAAAGAAGAAGATCCCACCCGACAATTATCCACCAAGCTGCCTGTTAAACACCTCGTGTTTATTCACGACTCTGACAAGGAGGAGGAGGATGCTACTAAAGACAAAGAGGAGCCACAGAAGGAAGAGGAGGCAGAAGTCTTGCCTCTAACGAAGAGGGGTGAGGGCAGCCATGATGCTCCCAAAGATAAATTGGCCATGCCCGATTGGTTGGAGGAACAACTAGAGAAGACAACCCTACTGCTAAAGGATCCAAGGGTGAGATTAGAGGCCATCTTGGATCGATCACTAACCATGACAAAGAAGGAGAAGAAGCCCAAGGTCTAGTCCAAGGTAACCATGGATGCTTCTGGCTCTCGAGCAGTACAAATTGCAACACCTACTGTCAGCCAGGTGAGGGTGAGTTACAATATTTCTACCATTGATTTGGGAATAGCAACCAAGGAACAAAAGGTTGAACACCTTGAGGAGTCAGTGGCCACAGTGGTGCACCTGATCAATCAAGACAAGGTCTCCAAGGATGAACTCAGGGCACAGGTTGCTACCCTAACAAACTACATCTAGCAATGGTCCTCAGTGGACGACCTTCCCACCACCTCCACAGCCCCACCATAGTTGCTCTCCAAGGAAAAGATTGACAAGATGGAGAGAAGGAAGAACTTGGAAAATACCACCGAGGATTGGTTCTGACGAGTTGCATACATCGGAAACATGGGAATCAGCAGGGCTGTGCAGACAGCCAACAAGTTCTTGGACCTGATCCAGTCTCTGGAGAGCATGAAGAGGCTCTACACCAATTTCCCTGCAATATACGACTCCACCTTCCTGAGAATTGAAGCCATCCTTCAGATGCCTGAGGACACATGGGAAGAGAAGCTAGAGCTGAAGAAAGAAGATCATTGGCTGGTGGACGTATGGCGCAGAGATCTCGACAACCAGAAGGACAGGTTGGAGCAAATCCTGAATAGGATGGATCTAGATATTGAGTGGATTAAGGAAATCCAGGCAGAATGCACCGAATACCTCAAGCTGATGACAAGCTATGATATGGCCACGGTGTAAATGGATGCAGAAAAGATCAAGCCATACTTCAAGGAGAAGATGAAGGATGGGACGGCCGGAGAAATTACAATGGAGTTCCTGAGTTTTGCTCCCTGCGCCTTCGATTGATCAGAGCTATTCAGAGACCAAGGCTCGAAGTATGACGAGGACTAGAAGCGGCTGGAAGAGAACGCTAAAGAATGGAGCTACCAAGCTTTAAGATGTGAGATCCTCGAGATAGACAAGCTCCGGGCCATTATCCTCAAGTACATAGAGCACGCAGCTTCCGAGGAGCAAGAGGATAGTCCAGGCAAAGAAGAAGATTTCCCTGAGGAGTAGCTACAACCAAGAAAACAATAATTAGCTACAGGATGAAAAGAGCAATAGTGCCATCCACTAGATGACGAAATAGGGAAGAGACAAAAAATATTTTTAAATTGTAAATCTATTTGGGGGTAGGTGAAACCCTATTTTTTAATGAATCTTGGCCATTCATTTAACTTTTTAGAAACTATAAATAGAGCACTCCCTCATTTGCAAAACGGAGAGTTGAGTTGTTGTAAAGGAATGCTGCTGAAATTTATAGGAAATATCATTGACTTGGTGTATTTTCTTGATTCCTCCCATGTGACATGATTCATTCTCCAATATTACATTTTTTAGCTTAGATCTTATGGCTGTTTAGTTAGATGTTTACTTTATTTTGATAAATCTTAGGAATGTTGTTGGGTGATTGTGAAAATTCTTGCTTTGTTGATGATCCCTTAGTCCATACTTTTTGCTATTTGCTGAAGGTAGATAGCTGTGCAAAGTTAGCCTGGACTTGATTTGAAGCTGCCCAAACATTTATCTTTGATTCATGTATGTATGTGGTGGATGAAGGATGAAATATCTGCAGCCCTTAGAAGATAACACAATTTCCATGATACTGTGAAATCCCTGGTTAAGTGGGATATTGGTTTGAGGAATTGTCCGTTGCAGGAACTCCATTGTTACTATTCATAGCAAGCTTCAGACTTAGGAACTTTTCCATTCCTTCGCCCTTTTTTTTAGTAACTGACCTATACCAAGGTTCATTGCACATTGTAAAGCAAAATCCAACAACTAAATGGAGTCCAAGATTGTTGTTTGAACCTACAGCCAAAGTATAATTGCCTTTATCCTAAGAACTCCATTCCAAAATCCAACTTCATGCTTTATGTCCACACTTTGTATTTTCTGTAAGACCGCCTTGTGATTCCAACAAATCACATCAAACTACTGAGGTATCTAAGCACCGTCATGACCTGACATCCAAGAGACCTTGGGATAGTGTTCTGCAATCTGATTGTGGAAGATTGTCTTTCAAGAGAGGTAGTGCACCTACACACTGCCTATGTTGAAAAGTGCATAAAAACACCATCAACAGGGGGCTGATCAAAGATTAGCCTTTCCTACATTTAAGCTCAGAGATGATGTAGTTCAGATAGCAAGTCTTTAATTATTTTTAGACTTTTATGAGTGTTTTTTGGATTTTGATATGTTTTGGATGTTTTTGGGTTTTTTGATTTTTTGAATGTTTTTGGATTTATTTGATCTTTTGATGTTTTGTGGTTTTTTGCATGATTTTGACTATTTGCATAAGGTTGTTTTTGATGATATTAGTGATTTTTTTGGTATTTTCTAAAAACCAAGCTTAGGTTGACTGATTGAATTGATGGATTGATGATGATAACATTGTTCAGGATACACAACAATGCAAGGATAGTGTTAAGCAACATAAGGAATGGGATGGATATCCCAAGATGATGATGGGATTGATGATGATAACATTGTTGAGGATGCACAATAATGCAAGGATTTGATTGATCAAGATTGATAATGATAACATTGTTGAGGATGAAGAACAATGCAAGGATTTGATTGATCAGGATTTTGAAGATTGATTTGGACCAAAAGTTGTTTTGGATGATTTGATGTGACATTTGAAGTGTAGTTTAGATGAGACTAATAGTGATTGTTTGGAGTGTTGTTTGATGAAAGATGAAGCTTGAAAAGGAATATCTTCTCATCAAAATGTGCCATGGGCTAGTGACTTGGATTTTGGATTACAAATGCTTGACCAATTTGATTTTATGTTTGCCAACACTCAGATCACCACATAAGTTGGAAGTTATAGATCGAAATTAATTCCCAAAGCAATATGTAAATATTTTCCCCTAGTGTTTAGCAATTTACAAAATGCCATGGATGGAAACTTGGATAGGTGTTTGGATGGAGAGATATGGATTTATCTTGTGATATGATAAGGTGTTCGGATAAAGAAAGTTCATTTGGATAGTGCTTCATGGCTCAGATAATGTTGCATAGGATAGAATCAATGAAAATAGCTCGTGCCAAGATATTTACCATAAGCAAGTGTAAAGTGTGCACCAAACTTTGTCAAGATCAAGATAACTTGGACTATGTATGTAGATGGATGAAAATGGATAAATGGTTCATGGATGAATGGTTTTATCACAAACTAGATGGATGGAATGTTGGATTTATTATGGATGGGATGAGATACTTTCGTCTGAACTGGTGTACGTAGATGCTTGATTCTACTCATGATTCCTATTTTCTAGGTTTTCATCATGGTACCTTCCCAAAGCGCCACCATAGTGGTTTTCACTAGAGGACAATTTTTTATCTTTACTGTTTTCACAATTTTATTTTTTTTGGATTTTGACAGTTTTTTATTTTTTCTACTTTTTTAAAAGATTTTAAGCCCATGCTGAACCACCTTGTGGTGTTGATTTAGACACTTCTATCATAATGTTCCATCAATAGCCTACTTGAATAAGCTGCTTTGCCATGATATGTGCACTTGAATGCAACTTTTGAGATTCTTGATCTGCTTTGTTGATATCGGAGTTCACTTTGTCTTTGTGCACACATCACAATAGGATGCCTTCTAAATCCTTATGAGGAAGGGTTGTTTCCAATGCGTGGTCAATGTGAGAATTGGATATCATGCATGGAGGCGTGGATGGAGTGTGTTTAGGAATAAAAGATGGATTGGTTGATAGTTTGGAACCATTGACTCTCCAAACTTGGGAAGATGAGCAATGATGGGTGGATATGAAAGTGTGCATGGAATTAGGACCAACTGCTTGATACACTTTGTATATTTCTTGAGAAGCTTTTTTTTCTTTTGTGGACATCTTTGATGGATACTTTTCCCTTTTTTATTTTTCCCCATAATTTCTTTGACTGATGGAGTTTGACATGGATAGTCTTTCTTTGTAATTTTTGGTATCCACCTGTATTTGATTTGTCCTTCATGCTTTTCTTTTTTTTCTTTGATAACATTCTTTATACTTTTATTTAACTCTTTCTTTTGATGTTGGTCCCAATTCATGGATGGGGTGATGGGTGGATGAAGATTCATGATGTGGCTGGTTGTAGTATTAGCATCAGTTTCATCATAAGGATTCTTCGTGCTCCCTATGTTGATGTTTACTTGAGACAAAGTTGCCCCCAGTATGGTGGTAGTAGCACCTTTATTCCCTGATTCTGCTTGTTTTGAGATGTCTTTTTTAGTAAGCATTCTCTAATAAATGACCACTGCAGATGACATTATTTCAATTTGTTGTTCTACTAACTTTGGACTATCCTATTCTATCTGACCTACTTCCTTGAGTGAATAATGTTGAATATCTTCATATATGATGTACTCAGTTTGAATTTGGGATATATCTAATACTAATGTTAACAAATCTGTTTGACTGTAGGAATCAATAACTTTCTCTTTTTATGTAATAATTTCAGGAGTAAAGAAATCATGTTCTGAATGCAGATCATCTACGTGTCCATCCAAAGAAATCATCTCATGGGTAGATGGAGTATGTGTTATGTGGATATGATCATCATTTCCAACATCTTGTATAGATAGGAGAGTGTCCATTAGATCACTATAGTATCTTGGAGATACAAATTTTTGATCTTGAATATTTTTGGAATTGCTTTTTACATGATTTGGATCATGTTCTTGACATGGGTCCATTTCAAAAGATGGATTTCTTACAAAGGGTTGTTGGATATCATGATTAGTCATGGTAAGTGGTTCAATTTCCTCTTGATCTTTTAGTGGACTTGAATGAAGTGTTGAGTTGAGGATTCCTTTAGTATCTATAACCATGAGGTCAAAGTGGGTCAATATTTATTTGAAAGGACCATTGCTAGACCTTGGTAAAATATTTTGATCTTGCTTTGGATTAAATTCTTGAGATATGTCCTCTAACTCATAATGTGATGTAGAGACATTTTCAATATGACCATTGGTTGATAGATCATATATTATGTCAATGGGATCAAACAATTCTAACACTCCTTGAAATAGATCACTAAAAAGTGGCTCTTGATGTATGGTGAGTTGATCATCCGATGAGGTAGAAACATCTTCAATGTGCTCATTGGTGGATAGGTCTTGATCATTGTTTTCAACAATTGTGGTAGAGGGACTGTCAATGTCTTCAACCATAGGGTCAAGTGATGTTGACATTTCTTGAATTGGATCATTGTTGGGTATTGTTGATGGGTTTTGATCATGATCGAGAAGTGACTCTTGATATATGTTGATTTGATCTTCAGGTGAGATAAAAACATCTTCAATATTCTCTTTGATGGATAGATCTTGATCATTGTTTTCAACAATTGTGGTGGGGAGATTGTCAATGCTATTGTCAATGGTTGAATCTTCATCATTTTCCCCAATAGTGATTATGTTTTGATCAATAAGGTCTTGGATGAGATTTTTGAGTCGAACACAACCGGATGTTGTCTGTCCCTTTGTTTTGTGAAAATAACAAAGGCAATTCTCATTGTACCATGGTGGTTTCACTAGGGGCTCTTGATAGTTGTCATATACTAGGACTTTGATGAGATTTTCTTGTACCAATTGTTGTAGGATTGATTTAGTAGGTCTCCCAAGTGGTGTGTATTTTCGTTTGTTCCCTTGTGAGATTTTCAATTTGAATTGACCTTGTTGTGATTAATTTTAGAGATGGCGTGATTGATCTTCAAGATGGGGTAATTGGGTTTGTTGTTGATGTTGTTGATCTTGATACCCAACCTCTTGATATTGGAGAAATTGTTCTTGATATGGTTGTGGACACAACTCAATTCTTTGATGGGATGGCTCAACCAATGGAAGAGTGTATTGATTTCAGAATGAAGACGTTTCTTGGTGAAATGAGTCAATTATTTTGGCAAGTGAAGCAATTTGATCTAGCAAATTTTGATCTTGATTTTTATCTTGACTCCCTTGATGTGGTTGACTTTTTTGTTCAATGAGATTTGGAATGTGTACTTGTGGTGTTTGTATGGGATCATGGACAAGTTGATTTTGGACAATGTTTTTATTTGTGGTGCTTTTTAGATTTGGCATGATAGGTTGGAATTGAACATTGTTATGATTGGGAATCACATTGCCTTGATTTAGGTAACTTTGATTTTTCATAGTGTTACCTTGACTTGGATCAATAAACAGAGTTGTTAACATATTGCTTGGACTTTGAACAACATTGGTGTGATTCATAAATGCATCTATGCCAAAGTTTACCAAGTGTGGATTTAAAATGTTAATGTCTGGTAAACTTGGTGTATTCATATTTGGCATTTATGGATTTGGTGGGATGATGTTGTTTTGTGGAAGACTCATGCATTGAGGGTTTGGTCTTAGATTTAAATCTATCATTGGGAAAGGTGTTCCCAAATTTTGACTGGGCATACTCACCTTTGTTGTACCATCAAGGTTTGTAGGAGATAATGATCCCATGTACGGATTGAATAAATGTGAGTGTTGATAATCAATTGGCATTGTAAGACTTTGATAGTTTGGTTGGTTTAGACTGCTCATGATGTATGGATCAAGTTTATATTCCATGCCATTCTTGTGTTTTCACCTTGTTGCAAAAGTGAACCTCTAAGGTGTTCAAGACCAATGATAAGATGAAGGATGAAGGGGATGAATGATATGGGTGTTGAACTTTTAGAAACTTTAGATCAATGCTAGAATTTAGGATTTGATTTTGATTGGTTTGATTTGGATAATTAACTTGTAAACCCTAAGATGTTGGATGTGACCTTAGGATAAATTTGTTCAAAAGGGTGATAATTTAACTAAGTGTGTGAGGAAGGATTCACCCACACACCCTAACTAAACAGATGATCTTGATTTGGTTTAAGGATGTACACAAGCCTAGATAATGATGTTTCCAAAGCTCTAAATTTTCTTGTGGCATGGAGATGTTAAATTTTTGGGGTGGATAAAGTGTTTTATTTTGATCCTAAATGAACCTAATAGGGACCTTGTTTACAAGACCAAGATAGTGAAGAATGTGCTTTTCTCTAAGAGTAGTTCAAACCAAAAGACCAATGTTTGCATGAAAACCATATTCATACCAGAAGATAACAATCACATGTGTGGGGTCCAATTGATTTAACTTTTCTTAATGAGTTATTTTTATCACAAACACACTCTTGATAAGTTTTTTTGAAACTAGATGTCTAATGTTTTAACTTCTTCTCATCCTACAAAGTGTATTATGTGGAAATCAGAGAAATCAAAGCAAGAGTTTCCTAATGTTGACCTTAGTAAGAGAAAATTGAGATGAAATCCAAATGTTTAGAAGCCTCTAAAGATGAGAATCCCAAGGGAAAGCAATAGCATGTGAACTCATTCAAGGATATTTGCTTCTCCTAAAGGGTGTGAGATTTGATGCTCATGTTAAATTTTTGTTTCCCAATGTTTTTAAACAAGCAATGTGTTTTGATTACAAGAAAAATCACAATCCTATGGATATGAAAGACTGTATTTGTTGAGTCCCCACTTGCACAAGTCTAGCTATTCTTATTCTTAGTGAATGGTTAGATGCTTGACTCCACTGGCTCCCCTCCATGACACTCACTTCTCTGGGTAGCCAAGCATCAGTACCCATGAAACTCCCATGGCATACTTTCCATTTCTACTAAAAATCATAAAAGTGTGGGGCAGCTTCAGAATGACCATTCTTGCACCAACAAATAGATGGGGATTTTGGCCTTCCTACAACAAGGGTTTTAATTTGGACTTTTTGTTCATAGGAGTTGACCCATCGAGGTTAGAGACCATTGCTGCCCTTCTTGTTGGATCCAATCGTGTGATAATAGCCTTTGTTCCAATACCCACTTTTATATCCTAGCTAGAAATACTCTTGGCTTTAGAGTGTTACTGGTTGAGTCATTCCCTTGGGTGAGTACTTTTTCCCCAAGGCACACTCTCTAAGATAAACAGAAGAAAGTAAAAATATTCATAGTTCAATCAACCTTCATTTAGAAACAAATGGAGAACACATGCAATAGGTTTACTCACACTTGTAAGATGTTTTATTCAACTTTAGTTCTAAAATGAAGGGTGGAGGCAATCACTTTATCCCAACCTAAGACCACCAAAAATCCTTTTGATTCTCAAGATCTCCAAGAGGTGCAAGAGAAGTGCATACATATTTTCAATGGTGTTAGTTTGAGTAATCAATCACAAAAAAAAGTAGCACATGTTCATTTTAAGTCCACAAAGCAATGATTTTGATTCATTTTAAAGCACCAAAATGAGATATGAAAGTTTCCTTGTTCAATTGTTTAAATCTGAAAACCAACTCTAGTAACTTTATCCTAAAGTTATTTTTAAGTTCCTTGTAGTGAAAATTGAAATCTTTTGTAATGTTCATTTTAGAGCCCAAAAAGAAGTGAGTTTGTCTAAAATAGAAAATTAAATCATAGAATGGAAGCCTTAAGCATTTCAAAATGCTTTGTTAACTTCAAGTGTTAATTCTCAATTTTCTTCAACTCTAAGATTCATCCAAGATTTTTTTTATGCTCCAATGTTGCAAGTCCTTTGCACAAAAAAAATCACTCCTTCATTTTCCTTTTCCTTTCCCTATCAAACAAAAGACTATCATGTGAGGATCAAAATATTAAATTCATTTTGATTATTAACTTCAAACAATAACATGATCTCAATTGGAAGGACATATGATTTGGATGATCATGATAATAAAAGGAGGATTTATAAGTGAATCATGCTTTGATATTGATTGCACTAGGAAGGCACCACACTTATTAGAGTCACTCTCCACCTTATCAAAGTCTCTCTACATAATCCACATTACTAGAGGTATTGAGTCAACAAATCAACCACAAAGAAAAAATCCCTCGAGAGCGTCATCACAAGCTCAAACATTAACTATCTCAAAATAACAATCATCATTCAAAAGAGAGTATAACACTTTGTTAATGGGGTAACATCCCTATCCAACTAAATATGACTATCATTTAAAAGACAACAACCTAACTATGAGTAGTTTTGTGACAATCTATGTAAACATCATTCTAATCAATGATTAAAAAAAAAATCACCATCTTATAAGTGTGCACATATTTATTTAAGGAAATCATTATCACACACAAATCTGTAAACACTTTAAATAACAACCATCGATTTCAATGAGCATTAGTTATTTAAAGAGAAAACATCTTCAAACAAAATTCATAAGTGCCTAGAAAATTGATTAATTAGCTCATGATTTCAAAAAAACCTTTCATATTTGTGTGCCTAATTTTCATGTTTGACTTTTATGCACCTAAATAAAATTGATGTGACTAAATCATATTTATGTACCCTTTCATTCAACTTGATATGTTACGCAACATCTTGGTTTAGGTGCTTCCAGGACCTTTCATTGTCATTAGGTGCGTGGCTGGAATAATTACCATACTAGTAAAAGGATTTCATAGCTATATTAATGCAACATCAATTATCTCATGAGGAAGGTTTCTAATCAAGCAATAAATACCTCCATGGAGATAGCATATTATAGATGAAAATATTGGATACCTATTTCTTTGACCTTCACATTTGAGTCTTCTAGAGATTGACAACTTATCAGTATACAATGGAGCTATAGTTGTAATAGAGCTTTGTATTTAATGTTATGTCATATTTAAGAGTAGGCACGACTTAGGGGAAAGAACGATCTTCTCATGGACAATAATATATGAAAGAAAGGAATCTTCAAAATTGTCAAACCATTAGAGAATGCACAGACTTATTTAAAAGAATGCCTGGAAGAAATGTGAAGAGAAGATAAGGCACATGAATTTTTTGACAAAGAGCTCATACCAATGTGGTTGCAGGGAATGTAGTGGCTGTAGGTTATGCACAAAATTGATTTATTTAAAGACATTAGAAAGTTTCAAGCAAATGCAACCTATGAAAGCATAAACAAGGCACATGAACTGTTTGATAGAATTCCTCAAAGAACCACAGTCTCATCAACAAGGCACATGAAATATTTGACAAAATTCCTCAAAGAATAGTGTTTACAAAGACCTCAAGCTTATCTATGAAATAGAGATAGGCTCGTTCACACAGTGTTGCTATTTTGACTATGTCTAAAGATGCAACGACAACACATTCTTCCCAAGATATTTGGTGATAAACATTCAAAATATCCAAAGACTCTGAAAGTGGACAAGCATGACTAATGGGAATTTGGAAAGACCATGAATAATTTGAAGACACAATGCGCTTTTAGTGTAGGAGCCATACCTTCCAAACCAAACTGTTACTTTCTAAAACCTTCGTTGATAAGAATTCAAGCTTAATGATCCAAGGGAGGAATCAAGATAAGCATTCAAAAAGTTGATCTTAGGAAGGTGAACCAAACAGATCTAGAAAAGGATATTGGAAAATAGTAAGATAATAATCCACGAAACTGATCATCATTCAACTAATCCACATTTCAAGACACATTTAAGACAGACTTTTAGAGCCAGCGAATAAATGATTTTAAGAACTTTCAGGCTAATGCAAATAGCAGGTCTAAAGTTGAATTCCACCACTTTTCCCACATCCTCTCATTCAATTCAAGATCCCATCAATCTATTTTTGGAGGAATAAATCTACAAACATAATCACAATCTACAAATGAAAACAAAACCTACAAACAAACAACAATAGGCCCGCAACTCCAATTAGAAAAATGCAAAGTCAATCTAAAAAATGTGCACAATTCCAAGCAAAAACATTAATGAAGATTTTTCATTCAATATCATAGGTCAGTGATTCACCTGCAAGAGTTATCTGGAAGAATTAAATATGCCAAGCAATATTATAGTTGCTCAAAATTAATGTCTACAGGAGTCCTCCCAAGATGAACGCATTCAATTAAACAATATCAACTTGATCAACTCAATTCAGCAAGAAAATGAAGCATAATGAATGTAGAGAGGAAAGTGAAGTATAATGACACGTTGTTAAAGAAGAATATAGTTTAAGGCACAAAATTCCTAGGTTGTTTAAGAAATGGTATTTAGTTTGTCACTAGTTAGTTAATGAAAGTATTGGTAAGTTTGTGGTTTGGATGGGCAATTCACAAGCTTCAAATAGGCACAATGAATGTTAAACAAGTATTGCCACTTCTATGTTGGTTAGTCCGAAGGAGCCTCCTCCCTTCTGGGCTAAGGCTTGGATTAATCACCTGACTCTGAAAATCAATATTTTCTACTGGATAATGCTACATAATAAGATTCTCACTTTGGACAATCTTGGAAAAAGAGGAATTCAATTACCAAACATATGTTATATGTGCAGGAATGAAGTTGAGACTGTTAATCATCTTTTTCTTCATTTCCCTTTTGTGTCGAATATTTGGGATAAATTTCTGGGGCTTCTTGATGTGGTGTGGATTTTCCCTACTTCTATTGAAGATTTCTTCATTCAATGGAAAGCTCCTTCAAAAAATCGTTTTGTGAGAAAGCTATGGTCTTTTATTCTACCTTTTGTGTCTTGGAATATTTGGAAGGAAAGGAACAATAGAGTGTTTAGGGATAAAGAGATGTTGGAAGGGGACTTGTATGCTAAAATTGTAAGGGCTATAAAGGAAAACTTATCTTTAATTCCTGGAAAAATGTTTGAAAAAGCTTTCTAGTCTCCTTTTGATATTGCTATGGCCAAAAAATGGAATTCAAAATTAATTGGATCAAATGTCCTCAAACATGGTGTTTGTGGGAGAGAGAATGCTAATTAGTCTATGCCGCCTTTGGGCTGGTTGAAATCCAATTTTGATGGTGCGGCTGAAGGTAACCCTGGGAAAGCTAGAAGTGGGTGTGTTTTAAGGGACAACTCGGGGGCTTTTATTGTGGCTTTTGCTATGGACATCAGAAATCAAACTAATCATGTTGCAGAAGTAGTTGGGGCTTTTCATGCGGTTAGCCTAGCCCTCAAGATCAACACGAAATATCTTTGGTTGGAGGGTGATTCATTGAATATAATAAATTGTATTCTTGGGCTTACCCCCCCCCTCGTGGACCATCAAAAAATGGATCGAAGACATGAAATCTTTATTAAGTAAATTTGATAAAGTGAAAGTGTCCCACACCTATAGAGAAGCCAATAAGGTGGCGGATTTCTTCGCCAATGAAGGGGTAAAGAAGGGTGGGGAAAACACGTGGAGGAAGAATGACAACCTCCATCCTGAAGTGAAAGCGCTAATTTATTATGATTCAGTGCATGGAAGAGAAGGAAATCTTAGTCATGATGAAACGGATAAAGATCAGGTACATCGATTTCATTAAATTTGATGGGACCGACGTCATTTTCTTTTTTAAGAAGAGTCTGCGGCACGCTTTTTGGGTGTTCGACAAAAAATAGCTAAATGGGACCCAGAGCAATTGTTCAGTTTTGTTTTACAGTGAGCTAAATATGGGTAGAGAAAGAAAATGTGTGGAGCTGAGCAATTTCTAGGAGCACAGAAAGAACGCTAAAGCGTGGGAAAGAATTGAAAAGGGAGGTTTAATCCCATATCTGGGAAAGCTCCATGGCACGGACGAGGGGATGCTGGACTATTTTGTTAAAAATTGGAAAAATGGTGAGATTGTGTTGTTTGGTAGGAATGTTAAGCTGAGTGAGGATTTAATTGGGGAGATAATAGGTCTTTCAACTGAGGGTGTTAAATTCTACCATGACCGACGATTCTCTAATGAAGTGGTCATTAAATTTCCCAAAAAAGATAAGGAGAAAGCGAAGATGGTTAAGGTTGCTAATAGCTACTTTGATGTGGAGTCCATCAAATCTATCTGGAGGAAAGTTTTAAGAGTTATCATGGAATATATCACAATTGATGGGCGCTTTACCAGAGTTTATGGTTACCACTTTGCCATTTTGAACCATTTCCGTCACAAGGTTCGTATATCTCTGCCTTTTTATTTATTTTCTTCTTTGAAGAATTGTCTCGATGATGTGGAAAGAAACCCTAGGAGGAATGCTATTATTCACCCTGGTCTTGTTAGGCTCATTTTTGAGCATTTTCAAAATTTACCTGCTTTTCCTAAAACTGTTGAAATTGAAGAGTTAGATGATGAGGAGACAGAGAGTAGTAGGGAGATCGAACCCCGGGCCCCCCCTACTTGTGTTCTTGTTGGTCATGATACCACTGCTCCCCAATCCTTGTCTTGTCAGAAAACCCTTAAGGATTTTGCCCGGTTTTCTTGTCCTAAACTGCTACCTCTGCATGAGTGCCCTAGTCTGGGTTTTGCTTCACTACCCTATCTTAATCCCCAGCCGTCTCTCGGTTGCCCTACTCCAGGTATGTCCCCTGGTTTTAAAGGTAACCTTGTTATGAAACTTGTTTCGTATTCTGGGAATTCTATGGAAATCCTCTCTGATAAGCCCATGGTCAGTAAGGAATCAGCCCCTAGTGCCCCTGCTTCTGGAAAATTTGGGAATGATCATTCTGAGTCCCCTATTTAGGATGAAATTAATTCAGCCCTGAATAAGCTTAAGCCTGAGGATTTGGTTAGTATAGTGGAAAAAAGTACGGATGGCCTGTTCACCATTGTCAAATGGACCCAGAAAGAAGTTTGTGATCTAAAAGGCCGTGTTACTGATCTCAACAAGGTCACAGATTTGGAACAGAAGATCAGTTGGAATTGTAGAGATAATCATGAACAAGAAACTCCATTTCCAAGGAAAAGACAACAATTAAAGGAGGATAGATTGGATAGTATCGAGTGGAGCATGTCCAAGATTGGACAAAACATTAGGGCCACTATTGCAAACAATCACAAAATTGCTAGGCATAATACCATCATCAATAATGCAATGGTGGAAAAGCTTGAAAAAAACCAAAAGGGTTCGCTGGTCGTGGATTTGGATGCGGACAGGGGAGGCAGCAGATCGGCTGGTGAAGGGATTTCGACTCGTACCAGGGCTAACATAAGGAGGATGACCCTGACTTTTCACATACGGCTCAAATTATTAAGCAGGGGTTATAGGACATGAAGGATGTTGAAAAGGAAGCTGAGGAGCTACTGAACACCTTGGAGTAACGTGGTGTTTTTGGTTGCTGGTTTTTTTGGGTGGTCCTTTTTTTTTGGGCCCTACTATCTCTTGGTGCTGTCGTTTCCTTTTTGGGACAGCTGTCTGGTTGTTTGTACTTTTTTTGTTTATCTTTTGGTGTTTAAACTCTATGGTTTCAGGTCCCTATAAAACCTATTTTTTCCTTTTCAAAAACAATACCACCAATGGCAGTATGAAAGCATCCTATGAGGAAAGCTATTGATAGTGTTTGGGCATCCAAATTAGTGTAGTGAAGAAGTTTTTTACCAAATAATATTCTTGCAGGGATGAAGTTACGTGTTCACACTATTTGAAGCTTTTCTCTTATTAACTTCAAGCTCTAAACATAAATTGGCAATGATGCATTCGAATCCCATGTAGAAATATAGGAAATCAATGTTGCATTTTATCATGAGGAGGTGTATTTAATATGGAATTTCTGACAACTATCTTTCATCCACCAAAATAATAAATAACACAATTCAAATATTTTCCATTTACTACCTAGAAGTGCACAAAGTTTGCATGTTTATATAAAAAAACAAGACATTGCATTTTGATCTGAATCATGAATAAAGCAAAGCTAGAAGTAAGTACCAACCATAAACAGAGATTTCGCCTCCCTATTTATTGCATGAGTTAATATTTGTATAAACAAAGATATAGAAAATGAATGATAAGAAACAAAGAATATTTTTTATTGTTCTACTGTTGGATTCCTAAAATATGAAAACAAAGACTCACCCCTCCTTCTAGCACCATTATGTGGATGCTAAAATCTGTATATATCTCAAACTATAACTCACACATTAGCATGGTTAGTTGTTAAAACAAAGCAAACATTTAAACATCCCAATGAAATAATAAATCATGCTTCAAAATGCAATCAGCTAACGAGATAACTAAAGCATATATAAAAAACATGAAGTATATTTATCTCATAGTGGATTGGTGCTTCTTTTATGTGGAAAGAATCCATTTCCCAATCCTTTTTAAGCTCCTAGGTGATAAGAAGATTCTATGTGATATGATGGACAAGATGCAAGATCGTGTGTGCATCACAAAGATACTAAGATTGTGTAGGAGTAATACAATAGAGGAGGCCTATATTTATAACCAAGAAGGATGGAAGAATGCCAAACATGGAGGATGTGAGACTAAAGATCCACCAATGACAAGATGCCACTTGTCGACATGTGAGAGGTTGAGGAATGAGCACATTTTGGTCAATGTGCCAAAGAGGGGGAGATTTGAAATTTGAATTTGATGAAAAGATGAGTTAAATGCTAAGTTTGACTTGTGCAAGAGACATGTAAGAGACATGTAAGAGCTCATAAATGCTTTGTTGGATGGACAAGTCATGTGGGAAGGAAAATTCAAATTGGGAGAATATTCCCTCAAAGATACCATTTTGAATGAAAATGATGAATTAATAAATCAATTAAATTGATTTATGTGCACAAGTTGCAAAATCTAGAGAAAAGAGGGTTAGGATTAGCATTAATCATGGTTTCATTAATTTAAGATGATGATTAGGTGATTTTGACTTTCGAAATAGATACTTGGATTTATTTAAACCAAAAGGGAGGAAATTGATGCATTAGCCATTTAATTAAATACATTTTATTTAATTAATTTTAGAAACCTTAGGAGATCAATCAAATAAACTTGATTTATTTAATTGATGGCTGAATATGATTTAATTAAATATGCTTGATGTCAATTTTATGTGTCTACAATATGTATCGTAATGTTGTATTCGAAAGGGTTGCAAATATTTCAACCATAACAGAGCTTAAAGAGAGACTGGTCGATGACAACATAAATGATGCCTATAAAAATTAACAAGGTGTCGATTCATTTAAATGTAAATGGAGGAGGAAATTTCAGATAGTATAAAATGGAATGCAGTTTGTATTATTGCAAAGGAAGGTATTGAAACTTATCATAGAATCTGAAGGAGGAGACTACATCGATTTGGAGGAGGGCATCGTCAGTCAAGAGTATGCAACAGAAAGTGAGAAATTTCAATTTATGTAGTTGTAACTTGCATTGCACAACTAAGGATTTGTTGCATAAATAGGTTGGTAAAATTTGAATTAGTAGCAACTGGATTAATTTGAATTATGGGAGGGAATTTGATCTGCATTCAATGGATTAATGGTAGAAGTGATAGCTTCATGGGTAAGTAGGATTTCTGGTTGGTGATTTGAAGTGATATTAAATTTTGTTTGAATTCTAACCAATTTTATTTCTTTTTAATGATTATTGTATTTTATGTGGATTTGTAAATAATAGTCTAATAACTATGTGTTTCAATGAATAATTGCAATACATAGTGAGCTAGAGAGTTCATTATTTTCAATTTTATAGGAAAATTCAGAAAAAGATTGGTTATTATGGACACCCAGGAACTAGTTGTTTGTAAAAAGAAGATGAGAAACGGAACATATTAAAATTTATTTTGTTCAACATATTTGGAATTAAACCAATTGAAATGTCTCCTATACATGTCAACTCACTTTGAGTGCATGTCAACTCAGTTTTAATGCAATAAGACTTATATTTTGGATAGTAAAATATCCCTTTACAACAAACTTTTATTGGGGAAGTGGAAAATATTATTTATATTTTGGAAATAATATTATCATGATGCATTCACTTAATATTCTGAAGGTGGTAAATAAATGTCAACTTGCATTCAACTACTATTCAGAAGGTGGCGGCAAAAAGTCAACCTATGACAAGACATATTTTGAATTTAATATGAATCTACTATATCATATTTACAAGCATATTTGAAATTTTATTGGCATGAAAATTGCCCAACGGTGGGCCCCAAACTTTCCAAATATATACCCACAATCATTGTGCTACCCACGATCAGCTCCTCTACCTTAGGAAACATACATAGAAAAACACGTGTGCAATATATATATGTATCATAATGCTATATTCGAAAGGGTTGCAAATATTTCAAACATAACAAAGCTTAAAGGGAAACTAGCCAATGATAGCATAAAGGATGGCTATGAAAATTAACAAGGTTTTGATTCATTTAAATGTAAATGGAGAAGGAAATTTTAGATAGTATAAAATGGAATGCAGTTTGTAATATTGCAAAGGAAGGTATTGAGACTTTCCATAGAAGCTAAAGGAGGAGAGTCCATCGATTTGGAGGATGGAATCTTTGCTCAGGAGTATACAATAGAAAGTGTGAAATTTTAATTTATGCAATTGTAACCTACATCACACAACTGAGGATTGGTTGCATAAATAGGTTGGTAGAATTTGAATTGGTAACAAGTGGATTAATTTGAATTATGGGAGGGACTTTGATTTTCATTCAATGGAGTAATGGTAGAAGTGATAGCTTTATGGGTACATAGGATTTTTGGTTGGTGATTTGAAGTGTTATACAATTTTGTTTGAATTCTAACCAGTTTAATTTTTTTTATGATTATTATTTTTTATGTGGATTTGTAAATAATAGTCTAATAGTTATGTGTTTTAATGAATAATTACAATGCATAGTGAGCCTGAGAGTTCATTTTTTTCAACTTTGTAGCCAAATTCAGAAAAAGATTGGTTATTATGGACACATGGGAACTAGTTGTTTGTAAAAAGATGACGAGAAATGGAACATGTTGAAATTTATTTTCGTCAAACATATTTGGAATTAAACCATTTGGAGATGTCTCCTATACATGTCAACTCACTTTGAGTGCATGTCACGTCACTTTGAATACAATAAGACTTATATTTTGGATAATAAAATATCTCTTTACAACAACCTTTTATTGGGAAGGTGGAAAATATTATTTATATTGTGGAAATAAGATTATCATGATGCATTCACTTCATATTGTGAAGGTGGCAAATACATGTCAACTTGCATTCACCTACTATTGAGAAGGTGGTAGTTAAAAAATCTACCTATGATAGGACATATTTTGAATTTAATATGAATCTGTCATATTATATTTAAAATCATATTTTGAAATTTTTATTGGCATTAAAATTTCCCAACGGTGGACCCCAAGCTGTCCAAATCTATACCCACAATTCTTGCCCAACCTACAATTGGCTCCTCTCCCATAGGAAACATACATAGAAAATCTTCTGTGTAATATATATATGTATCATAATTTTGTATTCAAAAGGGTTGCAAATATTTCAACCATAATGGAACTTAAAGGGAGACTGGTTGATGATAGCATAAAGGATGGCTATGAAAATTAACAAGGTGTCGATTCATTTAAATGTAAATGGAGAAGGCAATTTCAAATAGTATAAAATGGAATGCAGTTTGTATTATTGTAAAGGTAGGTATTGAGACATATTGTAGAAGCTGGAGGAGGGCATTGTCACTCAGGAGTATGCAACAGAAAGTGAGAAATTTGAATTTATGCAGTTGTAACATACATCGCACAACTAGGGATTGGTTGCATAAATAAGTTGGTAGAATTTGAATTGGTAGCAAGTGGATTAATTTGAATTATGGAAGGGAATTTTATTTGCATTCAATGGATTAATGGTAGAAGTGATAGCTTCATGGGTATGTAGGATTTCTGGTTGGTGATTTTAAGTGATATTAAATCTTGTTTGAATTCTAACCAGTTTTAATTTTATTTTATGATTATTTTTTTTGATGTGGATTTGTAAATAATAGTCTAATAATTATGTGTTTTAATGAATAATTGCAATGCATAGTGAGTCTGAGAGTTCATTTTTTTCAATTTTGTACCCAAATTCATAAAAATATTGGTTATTATGGACACCAAGGAACTAGTTGTTTGTAAAAATAAGATGAGAAATGAAACATGTTGAAATATATTTTGTTAAAACATATTTGGAATTAAACCACTTGGCAATGTCCCCTGTACATGTCAACTCACTTTTAATGCAATAAGACTTATATTTTGGATAATAAAATATCCCTTTACAACAACCTTTTATTGGGAAGGTGGAAAATATTATTTATATTGTGGAAATAAGATTATCATGATGCATTCACTCAATATTGTGAAGGTGGCAAATAAATGTCAACTTGCATTCACCTACTATTGAGAAGGTGGCAGTAAAAAAGTCTACCTATGATAGAACATATTTTGAATTTAATATGAATCTGTCATATCATATTTAAAAG
>VDFB02120587.1:0-21240 GCA_007258455.2 Sequoia sempervirens | reverse complement strand
ATTTACTTTTAATCTAAAATTCATTATTGAAATGTACGTGGAAAGGAAATCTAATTACGTTTGCAAAAGAGAATCTAATTATGTTTGCAAAAGAGAATCTAATTACGTTTGCACAAAATAGACATTAATCTAGAAAGCAATAATACTAAATTCCATGAACAAATTCCAAACAAGCTTTAGTTTCATCTTTCCATAAGTCATCATTGTCTTTTCCATTAAAACTACATGCATTTTAAAATAACCAATGAGTCTAATTCCTATGAACAGTAATTAAATCTATAGTAAGTGAATGAGTGTTAATCTACAACAAGCATAATAAACTATCCTAATAACACAATGAACTTAATCTAATAATTAATCACATTCACTAACAATTATCAAGTAAAGATTAAAATTACTAACTTCCCAATCAACATGCATTAAACAGAAATCAACTGAATCAAATAAATAGAACACAAGGTCACCTCCTTCAATTGAGCGAGCCTTGCTCTTCCTCTGGTGGTACCTTAAACACCGAGATTCAAATCAACTTATTTGCATTCCAATTGGCCAAAATAGGCGAGTAGTACAAAAGTACATATCATAAACATTACAATGCTAAAGCAAAAGATTAAGTAACTCCCAAACTAGAACTAAGGATGGATATTTATAAGAATATCCGCTTATTTGAACACAAAAATTGGTGCAACCCACCAAGATGCAAAGCGGAAAAAACTAAACTTAAACATAACCGAAAGTGCCATAAAGAAATCTGCCACATGATAATAGTTGAACAGGAAGTTCTCAAACTGACTGAAGAAGTCAATACAGAAACATTCATTAGGAGCCAATTGGAGTGATCAGGAGCAAGACAGATTTCAAGTTTGTTAAACAAGGAGTTTAACACGTCTACCTCATGAAATCAACACTTAATCAACCAAAAAAAATCCTCCAAGATAGGATTCAATCAAGAAAACAAAAGATCTCAACTTGCACAACCATTTCATCATTAATCATCATTAAAAAGCATGACATTTAATGCAAAATATCATTTCTCATATATACTCCAATTAGTTAAATATAAGGCAAAATCAAGCAAACATTCAAGCATATAGTCTACCACCAGCTTAGTTAATTAATATATAATAAAGTTTTTGAAAACATAAAAAGGTTTAATTAAAGTGTCATTTCATGCACTCATCACCTTTGACTATGAGTATATCTTTTGTATGCCAAAATGTAGTCTTTGAAACAAAACAAAAATTGGCAATAAAAGATATTCAAAAACTTCACAATAAGACTTTGGAATACTTGTCTACTTCAACCGAAAGCATGAGGCTTTGGTTGTATGCTCGTATCCCTAGCGGAGTCGCCAAAGAAGCTATTGGGTCAATATTACAAAACATGAATTTCAACCATAGCTATGATGAGATAAATCTCTCCTCTCAAAAAGGGGAGGCTCCCTTTTTATTGCTTACTGGAACAAAATGTAAACTATTCTACAAAATATACACGATTTTAACCATGTAGGGGATGTGTTACATTCATCATTTTCTCTTATTTCAAAAAATATGTTTACAATGTTCCACAGTTTTACTTTGCAATGCCTTACAATTCTAAGTATAAAACTAAGTAGAAATTTCCAATATTCTCAATTAAACATAAGCATAACCCAAGAATACTAGCATAACCAAAAGCTATGTAACCAAAAAACACACGAAAGCACAAAGTCTTTTCATTGTTCTCAATGAGAGTTCTTCAATAACCGATAATGTAAATTGGAGCATAAAGTATTTCAATCCACGCCATGAAAAGATCCACGTACCAAATGAATAATTTCAAGCTCAAAGATTTGACAATTCTTCACCAAAATATATTAATAGCACACACACAATCTTCAAGTAAATCATATAACACAAAGTCTATAAAACTTAGCTTGAATGTTCTCCAATCACATGTAAGGAAACACCACTTATCTAATCAATTAATAAGGTAAATCAGTGAGAAAGACATAAGAATATTGTCACTCATTTGAATTCGATCCAAAACAAAGGTTGGTATGCAAATCCACCTTCTTTATTGATTGGAATTGATATGCGATTTAAACTCAAAGTTTCAAAGTTGGAATACAATTTTTGCAACACTTCATTGCAAAAGATTAAATGTCTAAAATACAAATGAGCTCTATCATATTTATAGGTGAGAGCCAAGAGCTAATCTAGAAAAAATTCTAACTACTTTGACTTATTCAATTATGGAGTCCAAAGTTATTGGAGGACTTCAAAGTTGTTGCATGTGTTTACAATTTGACAAATGGCATATAAGTTGTCTTTGGCCAACTACAAAAACTTGTAAATAACAAAAACTTGAAATCTAATCTAAGGCATGGTCAACCTTCTTCAACATTCTGCATCAAGAAATCATCATGTTTCTTCAGGATTGTCTGTACTTCATTATCTGGCACTGAAGTATGCTTAATGATTCCTTAGGATCTTGATACTAAATCTCTAATAGTGTTGTAGGCTTTTTCATGTCGCCCAAGATACTATTTCAGATTGCTCAAAGATAATTAAAGATCAAAAATTTGATCTATTAGTGATATTGAAAATACCTAGTCTTCAAACTCCTTCTGAATCATGTTAATAAACTACTAAACCGTGCATTGTATGGGGCAAGTAGCTTTTGACTATCATCTTGCAGCTTACATGGAATTTCTTCAATTTTATTTATCAGCTACAAGTTATGTTCTTCACCAAGTTCTCGTGTAGATTGTAGATCATGAAGCAAGTTGGTGAGAACAGTGTCTTTGTGAATCAAAGACTCTTCAATTTCCATGTACATGTCTCGATTGGGAATGATCCCAAACTCCTCCAATTTGTCTATCTTAAGATTCCTCATCTTAATCCAAGACTGTACTTTATTTTCCATGTCTTCTTTCTCTTGAGAGGAAGCATTCATAGTGTCATCTAGTTTTGCTCTTATGTTTTCCATCTTTTCCAGTTTTCCCATGGTTGACCCTAACATTTTTGTGCCCAATGCGATCAAGCGATCAAGATATTCACCAACTACTTTGCCTCTAGCATGTACCTTTTCCACCTTCTGAATGATGGGATTCTTAATTCCAACTACAATTGCCTCAAGTTCGATGGATTCAAAAAATTGAGTGATCTTCTATAGCACAAGCGTGAGTTGCTCTGTCTTAGCTTTGTAGTGATCTTTCGTATTTTTCTCCTTGTAAATTTCTCAATGAGAGAATCTAAGGCTGATTGAACATCATCCTTCACACTATCATGAGTCACTTTACCCAATTCAACCCTTGTGACAGAGTATTTTGCAAGATCTACCTCATCATAAGTTTTATCAGAGGGAGGTTGAGCTATCTCTACATACTTATTACCTTCTTTTTCAAAAAGCATCCTTGAAAAAGTTTTTTCTTTCTTTTTGGTTTTAGTCTTGGCAGTAGCAAGCTGTGCAAAGTCAAATTCATGAGGAGAGATGGCCTCTTTCCTTCTCTTTGGTGCTTGTGAAGACAACCATGGTGGCAATGGTGAACTCTCTTCAGGTTGTGTAGCCACTGGACAAGATGTAGTAGTTGTATCCACAAAGGTTGTAGTCATGATGGGAGAAGTGTTAGTCAAAATAACCTTAGGAATTTCAGCTCTAGAGACGTGCACAAAATCATTCAAAAATTGCTCCAAATTAGAGTGTGATGTGAGATGAAAAGACAATGATGATAGATTTGGAAATGACATAGGAGAACTAGTCACATTGTCTAAACCTTGTCTTGGGATTTTGAAAGGCAACCTTGAGATGAGAGAAGAATGGACATAATGAATCAAAACAATAGGTTCCACAACACTCATTATTGAGGGAAGAGGATTAACAAGGAAATTGGGTGCACATGAGAGAAATCCATTTTGATCTGAAACTTCATGCCTTTGTATTCAAAGTCGGATCTTTCCTTGTACAATTTGATTGACACTTGTTGCATTTCTAATTCAATTTCCTTTGCCTTATGTGAGGTCAGAATGGAGTGCCTTCCAATTGCTAATGGAAATTTGAATCCCCGCTTATGAGCTTCCATTTATTTATTATGAACCACCATAATCTATCTACATAAGTCCATTAGAACAATTTTGTCACTAAGATTTTATAACGTGGAAGCATGTATGGATAGCTAGCAAATTATCCTACTCTCAAATAAGTAAAATTTGGAAACTATAGGTACATGCATCCATATTTGTTTACTATCTTCCATGCTTCATCTGATATCCTTTTGTTCTCCAGTTTAGGATTGAAGGCACACATGAGTGGTCTAAAGAAGGAATCATTCACCCTTATAAAGTGCTTGATACTTCCCTTGAGAGTGATCTATGGAAAATATTTAAAAATTGGTGTAACCTTTTTGTCATCTTCAAGATTCAAACCTAGAAATTTTCTCATGGAGGTCGCAACATAGACCAAATACAAGGTCATGTAAAACTTGTGCATTGTATGCACATGGGTCAATTGCTCATGGAGAGCATTGTCGATTCCCTCTCCCCAAAAGATTTGTTGCTTCCCTTTTATAATGATCTTAATGTATGTGTACATCTAGTCCTCAAAATAAAATGAATTTGGTAAACCATGCACTCTACTAAGAAGAGTGATGAGGTCATTTACTTCTTCAATAAAATCACTACGAGGAAAGTTTTTAGACCATCTAGTAACACCTAGCCTAGGAGCCTTGAGCCATTTACTATTGATCATTTTCTTTGAAAAATCATGATCCTTATCATATTTTGCTTGAGTGGATTCCTTAGAAATCTCCATATATGAATCAACACTTGGACATATGAAAACTTTATCAAAGAAATATGGATCTAACTCCATCACCACATTATCATTTGAATATTTGATTTTCCAATCATCCTTATTATAATGAGAGGCAACTTGTAGCATGAATTCTGGATTCTGAGAAGCTATCGGGAATGAAGCCACAAGATGTATATTGTTGTAGATTATTGACTTCATCCCATTGTTTACTGGTTGTTTCTCAATTCTCTCAACAAACTCACCCATGTCTACATGTCTGATCCTTATGTCTCTGATTTCATCCACATTCGATGAGACCACTGTAGGAGGAAGCACATCTTGGTATTTGTACTTCATTGATTTCCCCTTGGAAGGAGACATATATGACATCAGGGAAAGAATGAACTTGAAAAAATATAAATGTAAGATCTCAAGAAACATGCACAAGGGAGCTACAGGAGAAGATTAACAATATTGCAAATGTTAGGAAAAAATTTGCATTTAGGAAATAGCAGCGAGGTTTGAAAATGGAGTGATTGTGTGAAAGATTGGGGTTTGAGTGTGGTGGGAACGAAAAACAAAGTGTAAAGGATTAGCTTGGAAAAGCGGGAAAATTTCTAGTGTTAGAAATTTTGGAAAAAATGAGTATGCGTTGGAAAATAATGAAACTGCAAGTGGAAATTTCCTTTGATCAAAAAGTTGTAAAGTCAATAAAAATTACTAAAATTACAAGGGGGTAGTTTGCTGATTTTTGCTAAATCATCAAAAAGTATCGATTTTGTAAACTTGGGAAGATCAATTTCAGTTATTGCAATTTCGATAAAAATCTTTGATTTTACAAATGTTAAGATCATCTTTTGTCAAGTCGGGAAAATTTCTCGATTTTGCAAGTAAGAACTTGTTTTATTGTAAATTCGATAAAAATTACCAACTTAGCAAATGGGTAGATCAAATTATTGTTTTGTCAAATCGAGAAAAAATTCCAATTTTACAAGTATCCTTTGGTTTTATTTGTCGGGTCAGGGAAAAACCTGACCCTACAATTGGGAGGACTTAGCGATCTTGCATGTTTGGGGTTTTTAACCACATTTACAAGACAAAAGCAAAGGATTTGTTGGGTTGGGGAAATTCCCCAACCATACAATTACCTTAATGGTCACCCCTTTTTAATCACGTGGTATTTTCCACTGTGACTCCAAGGAAGTTTTGATGCACATGTAAGGTCGGGGAAAATCCCCTACTTGGTGACACTGTCATGTTTAAGTGGGTCTTGCAGAGTGTTAGCACTAGATCTTTCTCCACATGTATACTAATAGAAATCAAGGTAAAAAAACACCAAATTTCCATATCAGGTTTTGAAATGAAAGAGGTAAAAACTCCCCACAAACACAACAAAATGTGGAAATTTCATAAAATCATTATTTATCCATGTGTAGGGTAGTCAAAGGTCTTGCATTTATTCTAGTCGAACTCAATCAACACGATGCAAAGAACACATAATATGTGAACTCCAAGACATACCATGATATGAGAGAGGAATTTTGGAAAAATATAAATAGCAGACCAATATACAAAAGAAAATGTAAACATATAAAAAAGAAACAAAACCATAAACAATCCTTAAAAATATACAGATTTAAAATGAAACCCTAAACAATTAAAGCAATAGTGAAGAGAAAAGAGAAAGAACATACCCGAGGGCAGAGATGAAACCCTAGGATTGAATCCCGATTGAAATCTGTGAAGCCACATGCCAAATGAGGTCGAAGATCTCAATCAAACTCACAACGAATGAAGAAGAAAGAATGAAAAGAACAAAAATAAATTAAAAAATAGTTTTAAAAGACATTAAAATGATAATTAATGCACTCGATGCGAAAATTGAGATGCAAGAGCAGTAAATTTTGGCATGTAGACAAGTTGATTTGACTATAACTTGTAATTTCAAAAATTCTAACGATTTTAAAAATAACTTGTAAAGTCATGAAAAATCACCGACTTGAAAAGACTTGTGCAATGATGACTTGCAATGTCAAGGAAAAACCCTGACCTTGCAAGTATAAACAAATTTCTAACTTCTAACAACCTAAATTTTCGTAACTTGGGCAAAGAGAAGAATTTTAATGAATTGACGAAGGTTATTATTTGGATGACGTCCTAAGACTTAGGACCATACATAGGGGAAAATTGAGATTCACCTCATTTTACATTCTTAGAGTGCATGTGACTACGAAACAAACAAGTTTCATAAGGGTTATCTCGTGAATCAAGCTCAGCTAGATTCAAGGATAACACATCCACACTCCACCACTACTAACAACAACAACAACTAGTTTGTCAAATTGGTAGGTTGAGGAATAATTCAACTACAACTAATACTTCATCACCTTTGTAATTATCTGAAGAAAATCCACTAGGCACTTGTAAGCCATTGTACCCATTCCATTACACCAGAGTCAATTGTGTCAAATGTAAAAGTGACACATGTCATGGGTGAAGCCACAATAGTGGTTTACAATTCAAGTGAGGAAGGAAAACTCACAAAAAATGAATACATGGCAAAAAACTTGATTTAGGGGTTCATATGAACCTATTGGTTCGAGTAAACTCATAAGGGGTTCTCTCAAACTACGGTTCAAGCCAACCCTTTTAATTCTTCCCTGCCCAAAAAACTCAACAAAATCCCTTTATGGAAGGGTGGTTTGCTCGAACCAGGGTTCGAGCAAACCCCCCTTATTCCTCATCCCCCCCGAGACACAAAAAAACCTAAATTTTGGCACTTCGGAGCTCGGGTTGAGGATGAAAATGGAGGAATCTTCACAAACCCAACTGGAATCAGGTAGTCCTCGAAACGAGCCATCCAACAAATATAATTTTAATATGTTTTGGTTTTATTATGTATTTGTTTTTTTAGTTTTATTAAACATAGGCTTTTCATCAAAAGTGAAGGTCTCTATTCTGCACATGTGGGAAAATAGCAAATTATCATTTATTTTTTTTGAAAAATATGAATGCACCAGATATTGAAGTCCTTGTTCCAACAAAAAAAAATTTGAATTTCAATATATACAAAAAAATTTACGCGTTATACGATCACGCTATGTTTGAATTGTAATTAGTTTGACTTCAAAACTTGATTAAAGAAAAAATATTCAATAAAAAACTATCTAACAAAGTGGAAGCACTAGATATCGAAGTTACAAATCTAAATTCGAAAGAATTAGAATTATGTCCTTCATGGAAAAAAAGTTATGCATTATATGGTGTGCGTCACTTTTTAAAAATGTTGTTTTCTGAAGAAGAAAAAAAGTTTTCGTGGGAGATGGAAAAAGAAGTGCAATCTGATTCCAAAATTTTTGAAAAAAATATTTTTAGAATCTACAGACAAATGTGATGAGACTCTAGTTTGCATCATCTTCAAATTCCTCACGATTTAGCTACTATAGGTGCTCGAATGTGAAGATTTAGTTAAAAAAATAATTTCAGTGTCCAGTTTGGCCAAAAATTGTAAACCACTATTATGGGATAACCCTCATTTGTAAATGAGCTTGCATGCTCTACTCATCTTCAAAAAGATATATAACATTGTAGCTCATTTGTATTATAATCAAGGGTTGTGTTTGTAGACACTGAAACCTGCAAGCAATATTTTATCACTAATTCACCTTCTTTCTTACATAATTAAATAATTTTAATTATTTAATTATCTCCTAATGCCATTTTCCTCTATTAATTAAATAATTCTTAATTATTTAGTTAATTAATTTTATCCTTATTCCTCTTTTGATTAATTTAAATAAATCGGTTTTATTTAAAACTGCGTCACTAATTATTCTTTTTTTTTTTTTTTATATAGATTAGTGCTACCAGAGGGGGTAGCTCCCAACATTAAATCATTGATTTACAGATTAGGATGCAGCCAAGCAGGGCCACCCGAATAGGGAAAGAGGAAAACAATCCTAACATTTATTGCTACGGGCCTATTATATGCAATTTGGGCTCACTAACACAGATTCCCAATGAGATAGGAAAATCATTCAATTCTAACCCCATTCACAACAGACACCAGGCCAAGAGAAGCAGCGACAACAGAATTCCACAATTAGGAAACGGAAACTGTTTCACCGAGCGAGCCCATCTGCCGCAGAAAGAGAGTCATGATAGACAAAGGAGAATACCATCGGAGGCAAGTCATCTATCAAGAAGAACTTCTCTTCAACATCCATACATACCCCCACATTAGCTAACGCATCGGCCGCTTTGTTGGCTTCCCTATAAACATGGCGGAGTGAAAATGATTCCAACTTATCCAACTCGGCTGTGATGGTTGGAAGCCAACGGCGTAGTTTCCAATTGGAAACTTCCTTCTTGTTTATTGCATTTATGCATATTAGCGAGTCTCCTTTGATGTCAACCTGATTGACACCAAGCTTACCCAACAGCTCCAGGCCAGTGCTGAGGGCTTCAAATTCAGCCTCATTGTTCGAGGCGATTCCTAGTTTCCGAGCAGAAGCTCCAATGCATTCTCCTTTATCGTTTCTGATCAGACATCCGCATCCAGCCTCCCCGGGGTTGCCCTTAGCAGCCCTGTCAAAGTTTAATTTGTGGCGACTGGGCCTGGGCAACATCATCGGGCCATAGCCCATTGAATATTTTTCTTGATTGGATCAAACCTTGGCGTTTTGAGATTTTTCCAAACCTTTTGAAGCTGATTGTCCTAGTGCGTAAATTCCGTTTTGGAATTAACTCGGCATTTAATGCTTGCAAGTTCGCAAATTCCAAATTCAATCTTCTTGATTACCTCCTCAACTTCCAATGATCGACCATTGAAGATTCTTCAGTTCCGTTCTTTCCAGATGTGCCACGCAACCATTGAGGGAGAGGAAGTCCAAACGTTGCCCCAAAGATCTTTCCTTTTCCTCGTCAGCCAGCCTTGTAGGAATGCGAGAAGATTTGGTTGTCTTGGGCCTACCCAGCCCACCGTTCTCATCAACCAGTCCCAGCATTTTGACGCGAATGTGCACGACAATAGTAAATGGTCAGCCGATTCCCCACTACTCCAGCAAAGGACACAAACAGAGGGACCGTGAATTCCATATGTTGCCAAACGATCGCCAGTAAGGATCCTTTTATGAAGGGCTGCCCAAAGGAAGGCACCAGCTTTGGGAAGGATGTTTGAGTTCCAGCATAATGTTGCCGGCCACGTGCCAATATTATTATGCACCTCCTGAATTCTATATCCCAGATTAATCGAATAGTTGCCAGAACGAGCGCCACACCAAATAATTTCATCGGCCTCCATGGTAATTCTTAATCTCCTTTTACTTAAGGCGTTGTAAATCCTCTGACATTGATCCAATGGGACAAGAGAATCCTCAAAGGGCAACCAGTCGCACAATCCATCAGACCTAGGACGAGCATAGTGAGCCACCTTCAGACCGAACCAATCACGCACCAGACTTACCCACTCCCCACCACCGCCAATTTCATCAATTACGGGGATGTGCCCATTCCAGGAGTCATACCAAAAGTCCGCAGTCTTACCGTCCCCAATCTTCCAAGATATGTGCTCAGTAATGATTGGTCTACTTTCCCAGATAAGCTTCCATACGGGCGAGCCACCCTTTGAATTTGCGATAGTGAGGAGCCTATTGGGGTCGTCCACATCGAGATATTTTTTCTAAAGAATCCTACACCACCTTCTGTTCGGTTCCTTAACTAATTTCCAACACAACTTAGCACCTAGAGCCCGATTCACCTGTTCTAGATTTCTCAGGCCTGCACCCCCATTGAATCTGCTTTGGCACGCCTTTTCCCAACTGATTAGGGGAATCCGCTTATTTTCCTTTGCACCGTCCCAAAGAAATCTTTTGAGGAAGCCATCCAGACCAGAAATTATTTTACCTAGGAGTTTAAAGCAGGACATAGCATAGATAGGGAGAGCAGAGAGAACAAATTTTATCATTTGGATGCGTCCTGCTAATGAAAGCCATTTCAATTTCCAGGAATCAACTTTTTTGTGGTAGAGTTCCAATAACTTCCCCCAAAGCGAAGATCTGCAAACACCCGTGAACAGGGGAACCCCAAGGTGTATAATCGGAAGAAAAGTGATATTGAAACCCAAGCGTTGTGCAATCATTTTTTGGATTACTTTTTTGGTATTGAAGAAAACCATCGCAGACTTTTCCTTATTTAGGACTTGGCCCGACAAGGCAATATACTTATCTAGCGCCTCTTTTATCACATCCGCCTCCCTCAACGTGGATTCACCAAAGAGGAATGTATCATTAGCGAACAAAATGTGGGTAGAAGGATCGATGCTGGGAGCCACTGGGATACCCCGCCAAAACTTTTTTATCCCTTAGACTTCCAAAAAATCTACTCATAGCATCGGCCATGATGACAAAGAGGAAAGGCGATATAGGGTCGCCTTGCCGAAGGCTATTTGATGCGCCAAAAAAACCACAAACAGAGCCATTGACCAAAATAGAGTACCTAGGAGTAGATATGCAGTAGTAGATCATCTGTAGCCAGTCCTCCGCAAAGCCGAAACGTCGCATCACTGTGATCAGGAAGCTCCAATTCACCCTATCGTATGCTTTGCTGACATCCAGTTTTAGCAACATTCCCCGAATCTTATCTTTCGACATGGTATGGATAGTCTCTGCTGTGATAATAATGCTGTCAATTATCTCCCGCCCTGGGGTAAACCCATTTTGTTCATCAGAGATGATTGAACCCAAAACTTTTTTTAATTTGTTTGCCAGAGATTTGGACAAAATCTTGTAGATGACGTTACATAAGGATATAGGCCTGTAATCAGCATAAGATAAGCATTCTTGCTTTTTTGGGATAAGCGCGATCACCGTATTGTTTATATCCTTCACAAATCTCTTGTGCTTCCTGAAGTCTTCTACGAATTCCAAAACATCATTTGCTAGAAAACTCCAACCTTTTTGAAAGAAAAGGGCCGGGAAGTCGTCTGGGCCAGGGGACTTATCCGCGCCCAATTCAAACACCGCCTGTTTAACTTCCTCTAAATTAAAAGGTTCCAGAAGCATCCTATTATCTGAGTCCCCAACAAGTTTAGGGATGCAGTTCAGAATCTCAAAATCCCTGATGTTGTAATCGCTTCCATTGTTTAGCAAGGTATCAAAGAAATTGACCGCCACAGCTTCCAACTCTTCACGATTATCCACTAACTTCCCGTCCGATAGTTTGATGATTGTTATCCGGTTCTTCGAATGTCTTGATTTCGATGCGGCATGAAAAAATTTTGTATTTAGATCCCCCTCCTTGAGCCAGGCTTCACGAGATTTATCCTTCCAATACAATTCTTCCCTGGCAAGCAACTCGGCATGCCAGGTATTGAGGGACTTTTCTTTAGCAAATACTGTTGCAGTCATTCCAAATTGTATTACTTGTTCGTTCAAGGCTTCGAGGTCAGCTTCCACCCTCAGTTTTTCAGCAAATATGTCACCAAAACTAGTTTTTTTCCATTCTCTTAGTTTATTTTTCAGGTGCCCAAGATTCCTCACTAGCTTAAAGCTCGGAGTACCTCTGAGCATAGCAACTTCAAGCCACCAATTCTCCAAATGACCAGCTAGGAACGGATCCCGCCACCACATAGACTCAAATTTGAAATAACTATTAGGCGGCCTCTCACACAGATTTAGTGAAAGCAGTAGCGGAAAGTGATCAAATATCGAAATCGGGAGGATGCTGGAAGAGCAGGAGAAGTTGACACCTTGCCACTCGACTCCAAGGAGAAAACGGTCTAGACATTTTGCTATGTTAGTGTATCCCGATCTACGATTGGTCCAAGTAAATAAACCGTCCCTTGGTGGGCAATCAATCACTGGGATGGCCGCCACAAACTCTCTGAAATCCATCATAGATTTATTTACTTTTTGAAGACCCCCACTCTTCTCTTCAAGGTTCAATATTGCATTGAAGTCGCCACCAACAATTAACATTTCCTTCGAGATTTGACCTACGGTAAATAGGACTTCATTCCAGACCCTAGCTTTCTCCTCTGTTCGAGTCGGACCGTATATGTTGAACACCGGAAATGAGCAATCGCACAGATGACATTTAACCATCCCTAAGATCCAATTTGCTTTACTTTCCAAAATTTGGAAATCCGTTGAGATGGAGGACCAAAGAACCCCTAGACCCCTCGAGGAGCCAGAGGCATCAGAGAAAAAACCTTTCCAAAGCCTACAGTAATTTAGAAACTTCATGCCTTCCTGAGAACTTAGTTTTGTTTCTTGAAGTAAAATTATATCTGCCTTAATTCGTTCAAGATGACGCTTTACTAAGCGTCGTTTGTCAGGGGCCGTTAGGTCCCTGACGTTCCAGGTAAGGATCCTCATTGCTGTCCAAGGGAGGCACTTGCTCCCTTGGATGTGAAAATTTTTGCCACACTGGGAAGACCTTTCTCCCTCGCTTCTACCTGGAAGATTTGCGCCCTCTTCCAATTTTGACTTTGCCTAATAGATTGGATGCCGATTGGCGGATGCTCCTTGGCTCGACTATGTCTAGCCCGTTGGCCTCCAAAGCAGCATCATCACCTTCCATGGAATCCTCGATCCCATTTAGGAGAATTAATGCCTATCAACCCTAATCCCTAATTTCAATCAGATCCTCCATCCCACATTATGTCACCACCAACTCAAATGAACTAAGTCACCTAACTTCGAGGAGGAGGGGATACAAATTCACACAATGAATCAAAAGGAGCAATCGCCATCGAAGTAGGGATGGATAGAGGAGAGGGTGTCGAGCCAGACACCTTAGGTTTTCAAATTTTCTTTGTCTTTGGCTTCGGGGGGAATTTCTCCGCCGAATGGTTTCGACTCTGGCATCTCAGGAAGAAGTGTTTATCTTCCTCAACCTCCACCGAATGGATCCAGTGTTCACACCCAACGCAAAGAAGAATTTCTTTTAGAATCTTTCGCACAGCCACGATCATCAGCCTGGCATAGATGTAGGAGTCTCCATCTATAATTTACATCCACGTCACCTGCCAAGAGACCTGCTGATCTTAACCAAACTATCTTGGACCAATATTCTAGCAGGAGGTTATATAATCTTATCCAGACAGGCCGATCGTAGGGGTCGTGTTTTGCCGCATTGAAATTCGGGGTCCATTTCTGCATGTAGATAGGGGATTCTTGAAACTTCCACAACCCGTGTGTGTTCCAACACTTCATCCTCTAATTCTAGCTGATTGAAAACATTGTCAAAAAAAGAAGCCCTTCAAAAAGGAACTTTACCATTTCTACAATCACAATTCGAGGGAGATCCATGGATCGTGAGAGGAACTCCTCGGGATCTTGTTTGGGCTCCAGAACCCTAGCAATGACGGCTAAATCTTCAATAACACTACTTTTTCCACACTTCCTCCTCACGTCGAGCACAAATGAAAAGCAAAGCAGTGAACAGGAACTAAGATTTCATCATCCATCTCGACTCTCACAACCTAAATTCCAAGACTCAAAATGCTTCATTTTGGGGTAAGTAACCAAATTGTTGACATGGTGAGAGCCATCCCCAAGGTGTGGTTTGAAACCTTGGTTTACAGCACTACAAAAGAGTTAGGCTTCCCACTTGATACTCATACATAGGTCTCCCCCTAGAATCTCAATTTTTTGACACTAGTAGATTGACCTCGGTGGAGGCCTGTCCCTATTGTTGGCACTACAGCAAAGCTCCCACTCCATTTCTGCCCAAAGGGCTGCTTCAAACATAAATTTTCTCAGAGTAATTGGGTAACAACTCCTATTTATTTAAATTATTTATTTCCAAGAGTATTTTTGCTCTATAGAACAAACAATATTTTATTATTTAATTATTCATTATCCTTTTCATAATTAAATAAATCCCTTATTTATTTATAATTACTAATACTCCCCTTTTCCTAAAATAAATGAATAATTATTTATCATTTGCCTCCACCTTCTATTAAATAATTATTTTTAATTATTTAATATTTTAACACTCCATCCTTCTTCTATAATTAAATAATTATTTTTAATTATTTAATTATTCATTTTCCCTCTCCTAAATTAAATAATTGTCATTATTTAATTTGAATTTCTTCTTAGCTAAGTCCTAAATCTCAAGCACTTTCTTGAGTTTTGGTCCATCCATCCCTATCCTTGTCTCAATTAATCTCATCCATTGATCATGATACTTCATCACTTGATTCTAGCCATTCATTTGAATTGGGATTTCTATAAAAGCAAGCCTTCAATTCATCTTGGACAACCACAATTTTTGAAATTTTGCTATCATCTATCTTTTGATCTTGCTACTACTACCACACTAAGCTTATTGCCAATATCTTGCATATTATTCTGAGAAGAGCAATGGAGATGAATCAACTATGGCATAGGGATTGAGTATTATTGCTTCATTATTTGGATTTCTATGTTCATTTGTGCTTCATTGTTGGATTAGGGTCTTTGTTGCTTGAGTTAGATAGTTTTGTGGTTGCTATTATTGATTCATGCTTATTTCCAAAAATATTCCTATCTACATTTGGTGAACCTGATGTGAACTAATTGATTTTTTTTAAATTTTAGAGAAATTTTAATTTTCTAGAGTCTAATACAATTGATCTACACAATGACACAATTGAGCCTTCATATGCCACAATCATTGTACGACGTGACACATCATAATTTTTTTGCATCACAATCATCACCCAAAATGACACATCTAACTGGCATTTTACAAAAATCAATTTTCTCCAATCATTACAGTTTCAAATCATTTTTTGGGTTGTTGGTTATCATTCTGACATTCTAAAAGTCTACTTATATCATCTACATCATCAATTTTGCTGCTTTTTGTCAGATCTTTGTGTTTTTGTAGCTTTAGGTTTTCTGTTCATCGTAGTTACAGTCTTGTATGCCGCAATCGTCTATTCCTGTAATGCATAATGGTGATGCATCTGAGCCTCTATACACGACAATTGACTATCATAGCAAAAGAGGGTATAAATCTAAGTTTTTCATTTTCTAATTTTTTGCAATCATTAGGGTAGAGGTTTTTTGTGTTACTAATATCCGATTTGTAGCTTGTGGCAATCATTGGGAGAAGACCTTTTGATCTAAACTACTAATTTAATTTCTTGCAGGGCTCCATTGTGTGTTTGTGATTTCTAAATTAGAAACATTTACAATTGGTGTTTAAAAAGAACAAGTGTCTTTTGTGTCTTGTGTGCTTGCATGTTGTGTTAAATCCCAAGATTGGTGTGTGTGTATCCTCTCCCCTTATGCTTCGTGCAATCTTGGGTGTAAGAGAAACACATATAAATCTCTTTAGAGAGGCTTTCCTTTGAGACACATCCTAACAAAGAACTCAAGGGGATGACCTCAAAGCACATGTTCAGGTGGGCTATATTAAAGGTGCATAGGTGAAAGTTAGTAGCACTATTTGGGGACATTATACCTTTGCATATCAATTTTGATGTGGGTGTATAGACCATGTGTAGGTTGACTAGAGACTTAAGTGTCTCACGTTTGAAGTATAGCTTTGGTGTTCATTGAGTCATCAAAAACCTCTTATTTTAGAGACCAAGACTTGTTTCACCATCTTCTATTGTTGGTGCATTGGGATAGCATCGTCTCGAGAAGTTACTTACCACATTTGGTTCTTGGTTAAGGTGGCAAGGTTCGTTATTTGGAGTTACTCCTTTCAAGGCGAGAGGTGTCAAGCTGGTACATGACCTTGGCATACTCTAGCTTCACCCACTACTCGTTCACAGATTACATTACTCTCTCTTGGGGGTGAGGTAAGCCCGCTTTGTTAGACAAACCCTAGTATTCCTTAGGTTGTGCTTGGAGGTATGTTTAGAGGTATGTTTGAGAAAAAATGATAATTTATTATCTCCATTTCTCTACATTCAAACTCTTATTTAATCTTTGATAATTAGAGACTTGGAGCTACATTTAAATACTTATATGGAGTTGAAAATAATTTTGAAATTTCTTATTCTTACATGTGCTTATCTTTTATATAACTACCTAATTTCAATTTTACTTAGTTATTTATCATTGAAATACAAATATAGTTGTAATTAATTTGTTTGTTAAGTTGCACCAAAGAAATGGCTTGTGCACGATCTTAAAATATTTAATTAAATATATGTATATGTATTTATAATTTTGGAGAATCATCATATTCTAGTATACATGCATTTTTCTTGTTTGATAAGAGGTGTGGGTTATGTCGATGGATGTTTGCATAATTGTTAAAAATACTTACACACCATTGTTAATGAAAAGTCAAAGTCATTCAAATGCTCCATATATGGGCTGGGCTAAATGCATGCATAAATTTTTAAGCGTTTGAAATGGTATTATCATTTTTATTTATGATTTATTATCAATGCAACACTTATCATTAAGGTTGTACTAAGTTAACATTACATCAAATAGTTTTAGTTGGAAACATTTGGATTTTTGTCATACAATTTGTGGTTGTAATTTGTGGCATGTTTTCAAATAGATCATACACTTCATGCATGCATAGGGACTTCATTATCGAGACATGCTATTGTTTGTTTACTTTTAATTTTCATGATGTATTGCAATAAATGAATATAAGCACTTTGTGAATTACATTGGAATTGCACTTTTAGAGACATTTGATAATTAGTTTTATGCACTTTGTACATACATTTTATACATGATATGCGCTCTTAATTTCCATTTTTATATGCAATATTTATAGATAAGTATTAAATTTTTTGTTTTTAATAGCAATATGCATTATATGAAATTAACCTTATACTTGGATATGAACTTATGATAGAAAATAAATGAACATGTGAATGCATAGAGTTACATAGTATTTGTTATTAATTTTTTGTAGAATCAAAAGACATAAACTTAGATGAACAAAAACTAATATTTTACATATGTAGATATTATCTCAATTCTACTTATTCTTTTTTGAGAACCGTAGATTGACAATGAATAAAATATGCACATTTATTAAACTAAATCAAGGGTAGGGTATGCTAAGAGTATTTTAAATAATTTATTGTGTTATATTTTTAGTATGTTGGTCACACATTGTGTTTTCTTGATGATCATTTTAGACGAGTCAAACAAGAGATAATAATGTTGTGAATGAATGACTTGCATTTTAATGTGACTTACAATTAAAAAGATTTGGCCAAAGTGATGCTATGGTTGTATGCATTGTTAGTTCATAGTACATTTCAAGGTTACATGTTAGTTAGAAGTCAACAATAGCTAAAGGGTATTTATGGTTTATATGACAAACTTCAAATGATAGTGATTGCATATTTATATACTTGGTTCTTGGATTTAGTTTTATTGTAGACATCATCATATGTCACCCTCATTGAAGGGTCAAACCCCTTCTAGTAGGAAGTTGAGCAGGAGAATGCCTGGTCTATGGTTGGATGTAAAGTACTCAGATGATGCTCCCTCCAAATAGTTTAATAACCATATCACTTGCACTTAGATGAGATGACTTGATCTTGGAGTATTCATATGTAATCATGAAAATCAATATGTAATTGTAAAATGCTTGGATATTATTCCTTATTATAAGTTGTAATATTATTATTATTTAAATAAAATTTGTAGCATTGAAACATGTGATGTATTTAATTTATTTCCTAAATTTATGGCATTTTATATTTTCAGTTGAAATAGAAACTAAATCTTTATGGAAATTTTTTAATTTGTTTCTTTATTAATGAGTTATTTGATTTAAAAAATGGGAAAATTGAGGTGGTTTGTTACACTTTCAAATGCAACATTTTTTATAGATAAATTATTGCCACTAGGGATCACTCTATTTTTTTAAAATTAATAAAAGATATAAATATTTATTGACACCAACCTTGAATGGATGAAAGAGAAACCAAAAGCTACCAACCTTGAAAATAGGGAGTTAACTGAGATTTCAAAAAACAAACATTATACTTTCACCCTAATACTTAGGGGTCCATCTTATTCTACAAAATCCTTGAAGTAACTCTCAGGGATATATAACTCTTGCTAGGTAGATTCCTTGAAGATCTCGAAGAGACAAGACAACTAATTTAAATTTTCACAAATGACACCACCTAGATGTATGGCTTCAAATCCTAATTATGAAATATTATTTAGATGTCCTCTTATCTCAAGTTGGAGTCACTTGACCTACACAAATCAACACTCCCCTCATTCTCCACCTTTTTCTACCTTTTATTTAATTGCAACATTTCCTCTCTTTAGTTTGATCTCAAAAATATTATTTCCAATGAACTTGGGACTTTTCATCAAACCCTTTGACTTGTGCCACTGCTCAAGTTTAGTTAAAGCAATCCATGGCCATGGAAAATGTTTCAATATAGATTGTATCATCTTCTTGGCTAAAATTCTTTATAAAGAATGAAGAAGCTCCAAACTATTATGAGGACCAAGCTCACACATTTGTTGAGCCAAAGCCGCTCTAGTTGACTTATTTATAGATTCGGTCCATTCTAAAAGAAATCCATGACTAAAATTGAACTTGTTTCCAAAGTTTTGCTCTACCTTAGTTGAGTGACTTATTATCGATTCTTCTTCCTTATCAATAGGATAATTTGCGAAGAAATCAAATCCTAATTAATTTCCTTATAATTATGCTAAATGAAAGCATCTACTAATGAATCTAAAATGGGCCGAGTGATATTCCCAATTTGACAACAAAACACTTTTTTTAATCACATTTATATAATGATCATCAAATCCCCTTCAATTTTGATTGAAGAAGAACTAAGTGAAGAGCAAACTTAGAGACCCAAAACAAAAGCTTGGACTTCAACTTCATTGATAGTACCCACCTTCAAATTTTTGAAGTTATGTAAACCAAAACATCTTTTCATTCCTAATGACACAAATAGCTACCGAGGGATCAAGTTTTGTATAAGACCCCCTCAAAATTCACCTTCACAAAACCATCCAAGCGTGGGGTCCATTTTATCCCACTCCTCGAATCTAATGACATTTTCATGCCACACACCACATGAAAAGCGGGGACACAAATACAACAATTCAAAATGTTATTTTAGCAAAGAATTATTTTTATAGGAGAATATGACACTTTAGAATATATAGTTTTAATTCAGACTATTTCTTATAGAAGAGTAGACACAATTAGAATATATTTCTAAAAAAAATATGAGAGATGAATTCTTCTAAATCATTACTCATAAACTATGTATCAATGTAGATTGATTTAAAACTAGAGAGTTAAATCTTCATAAGTCTAACATAATTTATATGAAAGTCATTTTTTCATCAAATTTAACAAATTGTATAATTTTATTTTGCAAATCTATTTTTACTTAAAAACGTAAATTGAAAGGAAGTTAAACAAAACCACCATTACTATATGTATGACAAATAACAATGATCATTAAATTATAAGCCTAATAATGACCATCAAATTCCAAACCTAAAAACAACACTTGATAATTATTATTTTAAATTATAAGAATCTTCAATGACCATCAAATTCCAAACCTAAAAACAACACTCATAAATATTATTTTACATTATATCATGTCTTCAAAGACTTTACTACTTAACTTAAACCCCACAACAGCCTCCTAGAAACTTCTAAAAGAAAGTCTATCCTCCCCAATTAAATAGGTTGAAAAGCTTTGCCCCATAAAATAGTTATTTGGACATTTCTTTCTATTATTGTACTCTTCTATTTGTGTGTACCTCTTTTAAGATTCCATTAAGCTAGGAATTTGTCTCTAACCTCCTATGTTTTAAAATACTTTCCACCGAACTCTTCTTTACTTAATTATCTCCAAACATCCATACATTTTAGGTAAACTTAATAACAGGGTAAAATTCCGTTTAGCGTTAATCCCTCCATTATTTAAGGGTTGTCATATCTTTTTTTAAAAACGGAAACCCATGTGAGGGGACAGCCGGCTCTCATGTGACCAGCCGTCAACCGATTCTCCCGTGGCTGGCTCTTAACTGTAACAGACCCACGTGATTAGATAGTAGGTAGTTTCAGAACAACTAGAAAATTATTCGAAATTTCACTTGGAGCGTTTATTTCTTTGTACAATTTCACGCCACAAGCAATTCTTTCAGTTGGATGCGGAATAATCTCCAATCGCAACGGTATTTTTGTGGTGCTTCCTACGAAACAGCTTCCGATTGACCTCCTGCTTTTTTAACATCCGACGATAAATCAGTTATCGGTCGCAAATTTACAGAAAACGAAGTTGCAGAGATTACATTGTTTTCCAGCTTAAAATTAAGGTTAGATGATTTGTTAAATGTTCATTTTACTTTTCTTGTCTGAAATTTTACCTTATTTATTAAAATTCCGTTCAATTTGGTTGAAAATTTGACCGTTTGGTTCTTGATTTTTTTGGGCAAATTTATGACTTTAAGGTTTTTGATTGGTTCGTTTCCGACGAATTTT
>VDFB02120586.1:0-40364 GCA_007258455.2 Sequoia sempervirens | reverse complement strand
TGATATCACCATTGTTGACAAACCGGGTAATCCAAATGTTATGGTAGGCTTTCTCTCTAGATTGACTACATTAGGGGACACTCAAGTCATTGATGACTCCTTCCTTGATGAATATTTTTTTTCCATTAGTGTGCACACATCTTGGTATGCAGATATAGCCAATTATCTCGTGACAAGGACAGTTTCCCCTCATTTCTCTCCAAAAGAGAGAAGGGTTCTTACTGAGAAAACTTTTCCTTTCTCATGGATTGCAGGATGTCTATTATATACTAGACTAAATCATGTGATGAGGAGATGTGTAAGGGAGGATAAAACATATGATATTACAACAATTAATATTATTAACATAGGATATTATTGGCCCACACTTCATAAGGATGCAAACAAGTATACTAGGAAGTGGGATAGATGTCAGAGGATGGGTCAGAAAACTAAATCTAATGAGATGCCTCTATACCCTCAGGTAGTCATCACACCATTTGATAAATGGGGACTTGATTTTGTAGGTCCAATTGATCCACCATAAAATGGTAAATCATACATCTTGGTTTGCACTGACTGTATAACCAAGTGGGTTGAGGTTGAAGCTATGAAACATGCCAGTGACAATAAAGTTGTAGAATTATTCTATCAAGAAATCTTCACATGTTATGGGGTTCCTAGGGAGATAGTTATAGATCAAGGGGCTTAGTTTACATCAACTCTTGTCACAGCATTGGTCAATGAATATAATGTAAGGCATAGGAAATCTACCCCCTATCACCCTCAGGCCAATGGCTAGTCTAATGTGACAAATAGAGAAATAGAGGCTATTTTGACAAAAGAAAATGGAAATTCACAGGAAAGATTCAGAAAATAGGTTGCTAGAAGTTGTCTGAGCTTATAGAACCACTTGGAAGACAACCACTAGTTTCACTACTTTTGAATTATTGTATGGAAAAACAACCATGATGCCTATAGAGTTTGAGCATAAAACTCTTAGAACTACACTAGATCTTGGAATAGACATATCTGAGGCACAAAAAGACAGAATCATACAGCTGAATGCCTTGGATGAGATGAGAAATTCAACTCTTTATCATGTTGAGATAGTGCAAAATCATAGAATCAGATGGCATGACAAATACATAAAGGGAAAGAAGTTCCAACTAGGTGACTAGGACCTCCTTTATGACTACAGGTATCAAGACCATGTAGGAAAACTACAAACAAGGTGGTTGGGACCATATGAAGTTGCAGAAGTCTTCTCCAATGGTGTTGTTCAACTCACAACCATTGACCCTGTCAGATTCAAGCTCCTAGTCAATGGTCACCACCTCAGGTTATATCATAAACTAACTTCCAAACAAGAATTCATGCAATAATTTATTCAACACCAAACCTCTGAAGTTCATGTAGCCAAAGGAAGCAGACATAGTATCCCTCATTTTGGCTAGTCAAGGTATGTATCCAATCATAATAAAGATTTCCACTTTTGTGGGAATCAACTTCTTCATCAATAAATTCATCCCCATCCTTTCTCTCTCTTCCATAACTCCACCATCACTTCACTTCACCATCACTTCATTCCATCACCACTTCATTTAATTGCTCAACTATACTTTTAAAGTAACCCACACTTCCTTCCACATTCTTTGCAAATGACACTCTAAATTTTCAGGTACATGTGTAACAACTTGCTATATCTTAATTATCTTAAATGCATTTATTTAATTATTGTATATTAATGTTGATATTTCACATAAAACATATTTGTAATTTTCCCTGTCACGTCATAATTACATCCTAGCCTGTGCGGATACATGCTCTAATTTTGGTTGGAGGGGGAGTGTGAACCCACATGTCCATGTGTAATACATGTCAGCAAATTTAAAATGATCCAATTTGAAATAGTTGAAATGACGTCCTGCATGTATGATGTGACACTAAACTGCCTCCATTTTCCTTAATGATACCCCTCATTTATGTTTCTTTACTACCTTATTCATATTCATAACGTCACCAAAAAGGTAAATTGAAGAGTTACATGACATTGGCATTAGCACTGAAGAAGAGTTGCAGGAAGCAGAAGAAATTGGGTTTCAAAAGAAGGATTGCAGGAAAGAAAATTTCGTAGAAGTGTTTGCCTGATTGTGGCACTAACTCATTTGACTACAAAATACAACGAAACTTTCTGATGAAAGATGTATAATTAGATGTACCATCAGGTACCTATGTATTTAATGTGAAATTTTCAAAAAAAATTAAAATTTATGCCCAATGTTCATCAAAATTATGACACTCCATGATTTTCGTAGCTATTTCAACATACACTTAAAGTCAACCATCCCCTTCCATCAATTTGTGGGCCCACATATGGTTAGCCTCCTTAATTTGTGGGCCGACGAGTATATGGTTAGCGTTCGTTGGGGTTTCGACGAATGTTTTTTAATAAATAAAAGTGAGTTCGACAATTTATCTATACTTGCAACAGTGTTTTGCTATACTTGAAAATTTGCTATACTTGTGACAATTTGTGGAGGTTATAGGCTGAATTTTTTTGGTACAAAATATCAGAATTATTAGATTTTGTTACCTGTCTATGATTAAAAATTATTGGATTGTGAGTTTGATATTTTTTGAAGATCTAAATATTCAAGCTTGGTAAAGAAAAATCATGTCAAATAATATTAGTGTAGAACAAAATGAAGAGACACTTGCTAGATTGTGGGCTAGATTGAAAAGCAAGGGTGATGGGAAATGTTATTGTCCTTGCAATAATTTCAAGGGCTTAAAGATGAGAAGACTTTTAATCACAACAGTAGAGAAACATTGTAGGCAGCATGGTGACATTGAAGGGGGGCATGATTATCGTCCATTGGTAAGTCGTTCATTATATGTCTTTATATTGATTAAATTTGTAAATGTTTATATCATGTTAAATTTTTTATATATATAAAAAATCACTTGATCATGATCATGGTTTATTTGTGTCGATCATTATTATAAAGGTGGGGTGCCCTAGGGCACATGATATGGATTATCATGGCCCAGAGAATGTGGTTTTGCAAGTGGAGGAACATGGAGCCATGAATATTGAAGATGAAGTTAATAATCCTATGGAAGAAGATGATCTTGTGCTAGAAAACACAGTTGAAGATGATGGTACAAATACATTGATCCATGACACATTTAGTGGTGCAGTTGATCATGATGATCGAGATGACTTTGATGATGTTCATGATTTACCTGTACTTGAGAAGGCATGTGAGCCCCTTTATGAAGGCTCCCAAACAACTCTTCTCTTTGTTGTATTGTTGTTGGTGAACTTAAAGGTTATGAATGGTTTATCCAACACAGAAATCTCACGGATGTTAAGGTATGTCATATATGTCATCTTTTTTCATCTATTTGTGTTGTTAGTTCATCACTAGTAAATAAAGGATGAAACATGTACCATTAATATTTTTATATTAAAAACATATTTTTTGTTGTAGATTGATAGGTGAATTTTTGTTACCACCATCAAATATTTTACCTCGCTCATATCAAGATTTATCTGTCATTATGAAAGATATTGGAATGGAGTATCAAGAAATAGATGCATGTCCCAATGATCATATTATATATCATAAACAACATGAATTTGCAATAGAATGCCCAGAATTTCATATCAGTAGATATTGAACATATCAACTAACAAAAAAGGTGCCTCGCATGGTTCTTCATTATATTCTCATTATTCCACGTATGCAATGATTATTTAGGTGCGAAAGCTTAGTGCAATTTATGGATTACCATGCACGAAATAGAAGTGGAGATGACATTCTTTGAATGCCTATGGGTGGTTCTGCATTTAGGGACATGGAGGAAAAATGGCCACACTTTAAAGAAGAACCTCGTAATCTCGAGCTTTCATTGGCAAGGAACAGTGTCAATCCATTTGGAGAGTTGAGATCTATTTACCTGGTGTGACATGTTTTTGTTATCAATAATAACATTCCTCCATGGATGTCAATAAAGAGGGAGCACATAATGCTGGCAATGATTGTTCTAAGTATTTGTTTACATCAATTTTCTTTAACGTAGTAGCATCTCATTTGTTTTATTTGTTGCATAATGACTTATATTTTTTTCATTTAATAGTCATGTACATTAATTTATATATATTGCAGTAAAATAGTTATAATAATTATGTAATGTTTATGTTCATTCAACTAGGTAAGTACCAAGTGAAAGATATGAATGTATATATCAAGCCTCTTATCAACGAGTTACTAAAGTTATGGAATGGCGTCACTATGTATGACGTCTCCAAACCAATAGGACAAAGACAATTTCTACCTCATGCAATGCTTGTATGGAAAATTCATGATGCCTGAGGGCTAACACATTTTTGTGGTATGTTATAATTTTCAACTGCACTTTAACAATATTTAATTTGATGAAGTAGATATCATTCATTGTTTTAAAATAATCTATTCATTATATATAATTATAAAAATTCGACATATTTAATCCAATTATTTATGATCTTGCAAGTCTTCAAACAAAGGAAAATTTGCATGCCCAACTTGTGGTCCAAAGATGAAATCTCATTGTTCAACAAGTTTAGGAAAGCAGTGTTTGATGAGTATAGGCACTTCCTCCATAGAAATCATATAAGTATCGAACTACTGAAAATATCTTTTCAATGGGAAAGAAGAGACTACATCAAAACCACTAAGAATGACACCTCACTTCTATGGAAGTTGGAATATAATAGAGTTAATCATCAAGGTTATACATATTGATCAAAAATGTTTATCTATCATATATGATATGTTTGGAATTTATATTTCTTATATTGTGTTTTGTTTACTCATGCTATAATTGACAATGATTGTCATTGTTAATTTGCTTAACTTATATGCTTCATGAAGGTCGTCAAGGAATTAATGGTTAGCTTCCACAGGGATTAAAAAGTTATCCTAGAAAATTTAGTAGGCTTCCCTACTATGAGCAGCTACAAATTGTGCATTTGTTTGATACAATGCATATTGGAAAGAATATAACATAAATGTTATGGAAAATATTGGATGGAGGGCATGACAAAGAAAAAATTGTTAAAATTTGTAGTGACATTCAGAAATCCAATCATGCAATGAAAAATGTCATTCAATTAAATAGCAATGGAGACCAAATTAATATAAGTGTCTTTCCTTTGTTATTAAAAGAGCAAGAAAGAAATGCTATAAAATAATTCATACGAAAAATTTGATTTCCCACAAGATTTTAACCAAGTAACATAAACAATATCATAACAAAGAAAGGTGAATTTGGGTCAAGGATGAAAATGCATGATTGACATACCTTCATTAAGGTAATTATTCTAGTATATTTTATATATATTTGTATACTGCATGTACTTTTCAGTGTATTATGTTTACTAGTTTTGGAAAAATAATGAAAAGATCATTTTATAATTGTTGCAATACTTTCTACCTCTATCTCTCCCAGACAACATCGACAATAATGTCAAGAAAGTTATATATGATCTTGGAAAATACATGAGGTAAGTAGCAATATTTGTTCAATTAGTTGTATAGATCTTATATTTTCCATTTTTTTTACTTGTTATATAATATATTGTATAATTTTGTTAAATCTCGTTAATATATTTGCGCCTTGAATCACTTGTAGATGGTTGTCATCTAAAGAAATACATAAAGAAGATATAAATTATTGGAGGAGAAAAATTCCTCGTCTAATGTGTGAAATGGAAAAGTGTCTACCTTCGACATTTTTTAATGCACAAGTACACTACCTCATACAGCAAGTTGAGGAGATTGAATTGTGTGGACCTGTACACACAAGGTCAATGTGGATGGTTGAGAGGAACTTGAAATTTTTGAAGGCTTTGGTTAGACAAAGAGCACATCTTGAGGGTTCTATGGTGGAGGGATATATGGTATACCAGACCATAGTGTACATTACTAAATATCTTCCTAATTTTGCAGCAAAGATCCATGTAGATCGCATTTGGGATCCCAACTCCATTAAAAAATTCAAAGGGGAGTACTTGATGGGGAAAGGTAGATTGAGGAGAGTGAGAGGTAATTATAAGATGGTCATGGAGATTAATTAGAATAAATTTTACATTTCCTTCAATTGCTTGAAAAGAAACAACAGAGAACTAGTCCAAATGAAAGAATCTTCCACACACAAATAGAAAAGTATTGGTATTGTATTACTCCAAAAAATAAGTCTTTCACTACTGAAAAGTATTAAAATCTTAAAAAGTATTGATGATCAAATATTACAATTCAAAATTCATATATATAAGAAGAAGACCCAACAAAGGTGTCTCTTCGGATTGTCTTTTGGAAAATAATTAAACTACTGATCTTAATTAAACTTATAAAACAATTTAATCTTCTCCTAACATTGACTTAGCCGCTGAGAGATGTTTTGTATACTCCTCCAAGGTATGGGTATCCACATCATGCACTACATTTTGGGCTTCATATTTGAGTTTTATCATCAATTCCATATGTTTGCATGATCCATCCAGCAACAACCCTTCTACTTTGACTGTATCCAATGCTTCTTGAAGTATCCTATTGCATTCATCCATCCAATCATCTCATTCCTTTATAAACCCATTCTTATCACATAATTTGGGTAATCCCAACTTCACAGTATCATCAAACCTTGTGTTTTCTGAGTGTAACTCTTCATCATATTTGTCATGCTTTCTCATGATTGTGTCAATGGCCAAGATGGAATTGGTGTCAGATCCCTCATCTAGTTAGATACCATGTCTCTTAGTACCCAATTTTTTTTCACTCTCCCATGCTCAAGAATGGCTTCATAGTTCTTTTTGTGAACATTCCAAAAATCATCAAGGCATATCTTCAGGTTTGTAAATCTCTTGTGCAACATCGTTACCATAATGTCAAACTAAAGGTCCTTCATCTTTTCTACTAGTCGTTGATGTTCTTCTTGCAACTGCTCATATTCACTCTACAACTCTATATCAATTCCAGAGGTGATCCTCATTCTGGCATCTTTCATGGTAGTAATTTCCAAATCTGATTTTTCATTTTTCATTTTGTAATAATTTATTTCTTTCATCAACTATATTGTTTGTGCCTTGTTGAACTTAGCAATGCTTATGCCCATGTCTATTGAAGCCATAGGGTCAGTTTCCCCAACTTTAAGGGTCATCATGTGTCCAAAGGATTTCTCGATATCAATGATCTTTGGCCTTTTGTGAGGTGGGTATAGTGCCCATATCAACATTGAATTTTCATCAAGATTGAATCTTGACCCTATGTAAATTTCCTTCGCACACTCTATGTTTAACTTGTCTTCTCCTTCCTTGTTATGCAAAAAACTAACAAAAATTAAAGAGGCACTAAGGTCCCAACCAAGAAATACTATTACACTAGCTTCAAGTAACAATTGTCTACCCCTTTTAGGGGTCATGTTCTGCACTTCACTGTCTAAATCATCTTTCAACCTTTTCATCAATTGTTCATTTTTAGGGGTAATATTTAGGATGGATTCCCTCAACCTTTTACCTTTGTAATTATATAAAAAATATTTAAATTATCTTGACTTGACAAAATCATTATCAAAAATAAAGGATTCATAGGTTGTAAGCCTATCATCTTCATCTACACGCAATTCCTTGGCTACTTGTAAGTCCCTATCAGGGAGTTCTTCATATTCATCATTCATCATCTAAGAGACTGTTCTCTACTATGATTGTGCTTCATTTTCTCCTGCAGATTATTCTTCAGATGAATCGCCCATTTCTTGCAACCTTTTCTTTTTTTGCTCTAACTCCTTCATGAAATTTTCTATAACCTCCTCTGCTTCCTTGTCTTCTTTTTTCTTAAACACATCTTCCCCTGGTATAAGAACATGGGTGTATCCACTAAGGTTTTGCTTTTTCTTACAAGAATGTATGTACCCTTCAGGGTCATAATTCATTCTTTGTGCATCCTCCTTTAATTTGAATTCATCCAACAATGAAAGATAATAAGATCATTCATAGTGGGATGGTAGGTTTTTAGGTACATCAATTATAAATTAAGGTTTTATACCATGGTAATTAACTAATTATACGTCGTTTGTGAATTTAATTTTTTTTTATACAGTTGGTCAAGAGTGAGATGCACTACATTTGTATGTCACAAACAATCTTGATTGGATGATGGTATGGATTGAACGATGTCAACAATCCAATCATGCATTAACATGGGAAGGTGTGGCTTCGTTGGTTAAAGAATCTCATTGTAATGGAGATTCCAATGTTACACCAAGGGAAATTGATTTAGCATATGGTTTAAGAGATAAATAGGTACGTATAAATATATTAATCACCCATATTATTTAATTATTTTCAATTATATTGATGTATATATATGTTGAGTTTTTTTTCTTTGCATACATTTGGCCAAGAATAAATATGTTTATCAACTGACAATGCAATATTTTTTACATGTTTCACATATTGCAGGTGAAACACCACAAGGCTATGTGGTGCAATGGTCGTAAATTTCAAATCAAAAAGTTGGATGACATGAAGAAAACTTGTGATTCTAGGATAATTGCAGTCTTTTAGGTGACTAATGTTTCATCTAGAAGCGACATACATCCAAAAGTCTCAGTAAATCGATACTATGGGATTTTAGATGATATACTTGAGTGTGACTTTAAGTCCTTCAAATTAGTTTTGTTCATCGTCCAATGGTATAGGCTACAATTGAATGAAAATGATCTTTGGAGAACTGTTATTGAACATGATAATGGATTTACCATGGTTAATACAAGGTCGATCAAGCGAGTTGGAAATGAGCCCTATGTTCTTCCAAGCCAATGTGAGCAGGTATTTTACTCAGAGGTTCCAGGTAAACTAAGTTGGTCATTTGTTGTTAGACATGATCCAAGAGGAAGGTTGGTAATGTATAATGTGGTGGAAGAAAAAGATACTGAAGAACTAGAAGATGATGTAGATGATGATCAGGATCAATAGTTAGTTGATGATGTGCCTGATGAAGATGTCGAAGAAGAGGAACTAGATCATGATGATGTAGGAGTTAATGTTCATGAAGATGATATCCATGTGGATGATGACATTAGCGAAACTGATATCAATGATGATGATGATGATATGACCAATCCTTACAATGTAGAATATGGATTGGATGATACAGACAAATATTTGGATGAAGAAGAAGATCAATGACATTGAAATGTATGAGTTATGCGATTATATTATCTATTTGATATTGATTTCTTGATAGAATTATATTTGACTTATATGGTTACATAATTAATTCATGATGTTTTTAATTTTTATGCCATTACATAATTAATTCATGATGTTACAACTATTGTAGCTCTCCTAGAAATTTTCATATGATCAAATCCTAATTACTCTATGACTATTTATGATTATATATTTTTTTATCATATCTTTGGTTATTTCATTCCCAAAAAATTAATGTTTCCTCATGTTGACCCCGCATAGTGACATGTGAATGGGGCCAATGTTGAAATTTTTTCAATTTGTGCTTGTATGGAGTGAAACTTGACATGGTTAGCCTAGACACATGTGTTGATGATATGGGAGGGTTTCAAGACTCAAACATGAGGTCATGCTATATAAAGGAATCTCGTCCTTCCTAATAATACAAGTTTCCTTATTCTTTGTCTCTTTCATATATTGTTCTTAGCATTTCTTTCGTTAATGGAACTTTCAAAAGATGAGGCTCTTGAGCCTCACCTTGGATCTATTACACATTAGTTTGTACATTTTCATTAGCAATGAATATTTAGATGATCTTTAAAAAGCTCATTGAATATAAAGATGATAATAGGAAGCTAAAAAAATGAGTATATTTTGTTTATGGAACCTAAACCACAAGGCTTGTCACTCTAATGCTAAAACCAAGTCAAATTAACCCCTAACACCTATTGGAAAAGTCAAAACATGCCTTTCTTTCAAATTCACAAGAACGTATAAACCTTTTGAAACCACACATGCATGTTATGAAAGTGTATGGTAATCCTACTTATAGAGGAAGTTCACATGATAAGCTAACCAATGGCACTATATTGGAGGATGAACCCACCTATGGAATTAATTTAAGAGGTAAGGGATGCCTCTTAGAGGAATTTTGAGTCTTGGATTAATCCATAGTGCTAAAATTAGTTCTAGTGTTCTTCCCTTGGTGTTATATTTATCTCTACAATTTCCTATACTTAACCATTTCATCATCCCTTTTCCCGAGCTATTTGTATCATAATATAAACTTGGTCCAATCTCACATTAGCCCCTTAGGTAATTATACATTTCCTCCAAGTTGAATGGAACCTTTTGTACCAATGCATCTATGTTTTCCTACCCTAATGGATCAAGACTTGACATCACCTTAACAATATTCTTTATGTCGTAGCATATCTCTGAAGTTCCTTTGGCATGCTTTAGATGTGTCAATATTAACTAGATTGGATATATTAATTTTAAAGTCTCTTAACACATTCCATGACAAGAAAATGACTCATTTGGATTAAGGAGTACTTTCCTAAACCATTCCTTCATATTCAACAATCCCTTCTCACACCCACATCATAATTCATATCCATGTTAGTTGTAATGAGTGTTTTAAACCAACAATCAATGAATCATAGTGTATATGCATAAAATTGGTCATATTTAATTAATTCCTCTAAAAGTCTTCTACACGTAATTAAATTTAATCAATTTAATTATAGTATTCATTCATTTTATTCTCCCACAATAATTAAATAAATCTATTTTTATTTAATTATTCCACATATCTACTTGATTAAATTAAATAATTACATTTTATTTATTTAAGTTAATTATCATCTTTTGAATTTAATTAAATCTTTTTAATTAAATTTAAATATCTCTTTTCTTTCTATTTCAAAACTTTCCTCTAATTAATTAAATACTTTTATTTAATTAATGTCATTCTTTCAAATTTAATTAAATATTTTATTTAATTAAAGATCTTCTGCTTTCTTCAAATCATAATTAGATATTCTGTTTAATTATGAAATCTTATGATTTCCTCAAAATCTTAAATAAATATTTATTTAAGAAAAATCAACGTGCACTCATAAATAAATAATTGAATTAGATAATTCATTATTTATCTTATCATAATCTTTCCATTTTTCTTCTAAAAAGATGATTTAAAGTCATCTCATCTTATCTCTTCCATTAAAATGGAAAAATCTGGCTTTATTCGTTTTCTACTATTTTCTCTTCAATCTCATCTATCTTCAACCGTTTGATCTGTCAGGAATTATCACAGCCGTTGACTAACCCAGCCAATCGAAATCTTTGAAAAACTCTATAAATGCACGTGCAAATCCAAGCATTGGTTACAACATAGAACGAATACAACATACGTTTGCATTCTTGCAATTTTAGCATTTCAGCAATATTCTCATCATAGCATAATCTTGCATTTAGCATAGTATGCATTCTTAATCTCATTTTTTAGTAGCCTACTTCGTTGAGCTTGGCATTCCAAATCTGAGAGCAACTTGAGCAAAGACGAAACGCTGGAGATAGAGAGCAATAAGACGACTTTGGAGAGGCTGCCATAAAACAGTTTGCTTATTTCCTATTTTTCTTTCAGTTTCTTTGATTTAATGTTTTATTGATTGTGTTGAATTCAATTTAGATTGATCATATTTTCATACACACATAAATTGGTGCCCACCGTGGGGCCTATGCCCCAATTTTAATATTTTCTTGCAGAGTTTTCTGGTAGGTTTCCACGTTCTGAGTTCGGCATTCAAAAAAAAAAAATCCGCGTTTTAGCACATCCGAGACTTTTTGCGGCGCTTCTGGGACTATAATTTCTTTCTATTTTTGCAAGTGGTCTAGTGCATTTGGGGACTGTTTCGGCACTTCTGAGAGTTCTTTTAGCACATACAAGGGACAGAATAGCGCGTTTAGTCCATTTCATCTTTGTGTTTATTAAAATGGTGCATTTAATGACTCTTTTAGCGCTTTTAAGGTATGATTGAGAGCATTGGTTGTCTGTTTCTGCGCATCTCGGGTCCATTTGTCTGTAGCTATGTGTTCTTTTAGCGCTTTTAAGGATTGTTTTGGCGCATTTAGGAAATTTTTGTGGCACTTATAAGTTCTATTTCGGCGCATGTAAGGTTTGTTTGAGCGCATTTGAGGTCTGTTTGAGCGCTTATAAGTTCTGTTTTGGCGCATTTAAGGTCTGTTTGAGCGCATTTGGTTGTAACAAAAAAACAAAATTCTGAGTCTGACGCATTTCGCAGACAGAATTTTCTCTGGTTAAAAAGAACCAACCCTAGGATAGTCACATCTGGATAAAATTGATCAATCCTAGGATAGGCATGGAACTTAAAATGAAGCAATCTAGGATAGACACCATACAATGATTTTTGTAGTTAAAATTGGAAAAACTTGTTTTTGGTGAAGCAATATCTTCACTTAGATTAGATCATTGTGATTTGGAATTTAAAAAGAACATTTGTTTGCTTTGTTTGTGGAAATAGGTCTATTCTCTCCCCTTAACTGGGTGATCAAAATACCAGACTTTCCTTTTCAATTTCATGCAAATTTATGCTTTATTAAATCCTTTAGAAGGCCTGCCGTAGTGGGAAAAAGTACTCACCCTACGGGAATGACCTAAGTGGGAAAAACCAAAGCCAGGTTTTCCAACCCACTATAATCAAAAGTGAATTTTGGGGAAACCCATATTCAACGGCAATGAGCAAGATAACCATCCCCAAAATCTTTGTTCTAAAGATTGGGAGGTCTCCTGAGGGAGTTTATCTATTGTCGCATCGAACAGAAACCTTGACTACGAACCATAGTGTAGAAAGCCAGCTGTGTCAGTATCTAGACATTATTTCAATCACAATGCAAGGGGAGGGAAGAATTTTCCCCCAAGATACTCACCATATAACTGCCAAGGATTGTTTGCTCAGGGGATCCGGTATCCACTTCCACCACTCTGAGTACGCAGCTGGAAAAGACAAAAACACGGGCGCCCTTTCGAGGGTGACATGGCTGTGTGAGTCGACGTAGTTCTAAGATGTGGGTTGTGGTTGCTATGATGACCTTTTTGACTATTAAGAGTGAGTCTACTTGAATTGTCTTTCATGTGCTAAACTTGTGAAAACACTTGCTGAAAAACATTTTCTCGATCAAACATTTGATGTTAGTATAGGGTTTTAAAAACAACTATTTTTCAGAATGTTTGTTGTGTCTTCTATTACATTAACTCAGATAAAAGATCATCCAAAATGAATGTGAAGAACAAAAATTGAAACCTTTCAAAATCCATTCACATCTTTGGTCCAGTAACGTTCTCAATATTTGTCCTCATGCTTAGGAAGTGGAAATCAACAAAGTTTGTCAAGAAATTAATTTCCACTAGAATCAAGAAACCTAAGAAATAATTAGGGTACAAGAAGTCATTGCAAAGAAGAAAAATTTTGTACAAAAGTCACCACATCTTGCTTCATTTCCGTGGATTTCTTCATAGATACCAAGACTTCATTAGGGGGTTCACTGACGAGTATGATGTAGATCCCTTGGATTCTCAAGCTTATTATCAAAGATTAGCTCTATCTCAACGACATGATCTTAATCAACCTCTTGAGTTTGACAATATACCACAACCTTCTATTGAGTATCCCTCACATCCTAGTCAAATCCTCCAGTGATTTTGAACTCTTCCTTCAAAAACAAAGATCAAATCTTTAAGAGTGCATCTTCTAAAACAAACTTTCTGATTATTGATTCAACTTCCCCAACAGGATTCTGACATCCTTCATCATCGGAAGCCATAATCGAGAATTAGGAAACATCTTTGATCATATCATAAGATTCCCATCTTATCAGATCAAAATATCATCATTGTCGCACTCATCAAAACTATGATCTAAGTTTAGAAGATTTCTTCAAAATCACATGCCTATCTTCACAAGATCTCAATACATCAAATCGAGGGAGGAAATCCAACCAGAAGGTCATACTCAAAATACTCAAGAAGAAGGTGAAACCAATAATCCTCTCTACAGTATGAGTCGTAATCCACTTTTCAACAACGACATGGATAACAGAGAAGAAAATCCCTTCCACAAGTACAAAGCCATAAACAACACTACTGTCGATAGTGATGATGAACACGAGGATGAACACCACCTTAGAGAAGTTGAGAAAGATCCCAATTTTTACAAGGCCATAGAAAAGGTCTTGCAATGTGATAAAGAAAAATATCTCCTCTATCTAGCTGACCAAGGAGCTAAATTGCCACATGACTTTAATACTGAGATTTTGAAGAACAAACCTGAAGAAAAACCCTATCTGATCTTAGTGCTTTGACTCAACAAATCAAATCACTTCAAGGACAAGTTAAAGAGTTACAAGGGGGAACCACCACAAAGAAATATACTCTTGAGGACATTTGTCCTTATCCTTTCGATCGAAGTCTCAACATGATTCCATTTCCCAAACATTGTGAAATGCCAAAATTTGATCACTATAATGGGAAATCAGATCCAATCGATCATGTTAGAGACTTTTGAAACATGACATTGGAATTCGCTCACGAAGACACTTACTTGATGTGATTTTTTCCTAGAAGCCTTGGAATTCACTCTATGGAATGGCTATCTAAGATTACACCTCCCGTAAGAACATTTGAAGAATTAATCAACTTATTCATATCACAATATGCCTACAACATACAACATTAGATCACCATGATAGATCTTTGTAAAGTTGCACAAAAACCTGGTGAATCTTTCATTATTTTTCTTCAGAGATGGAGAAGAATGTTCACCAGATATCCGCGTCCTGTTCCTGAAAAGGAAAAGATGGTTACCTTCATAAACAACTTGAATTCAGAGATGAGCTATCATTTAAATTTACATTGTCCTACCTCTTTTGAGAAACTAATCGAAGATGCTATAACCATTGAAGGTGCATTGGTCAAAAGAGGAACAATAAAACTTGACAAAGACAATCCTAGCTCATACAATCATCACAATAATCAGGACAAGTCTAAATTCTGGACTCGCAACAAAAATGTGGTGAATGATGGAATTGTTGATGCAAATCAGGTCTCGACCAAGCCATTTATCCTTGGTATTCCAGAGACTCGGCGCAACAACAATGTCAACTTGATAGCAAATCAAGGAAACAATCCTCCTTTGTGAAACAATGTGAATCAAAACTCTACTCCCAATCAAGGGACTACCAAAAATAAAGGTTATCGAGGAACCAATAACAATAACAACTCCTTAGGGAATACCTCAAATACAAATCCACAACAATTTTCATTCTTCTCGAATAGAAGAACTTACACTTCATTGGGTCAATCTTTGGAATCCGCATTCAAAGAGTTGATGGCCAAAAATGTCATTACTCTGCCGCCTCAACGAAACTATGAACCCAGTGTAAAACCTCCATCATGGAATGAGGCATACTATTGTGATTATCATTTCTATAAAGGTCATCGTACAAATAACTGTCAAGCATTGAAGAATACCATTCAAGACTTAATCGACAATGACATCATTACAGTAGAAGGACATCAACAATCAAGCGCAGACCACCAAGCATTTTGCAACCCTTTACCCAACTATCAAAAGGGTGAGTCTTCTGAAAAAAATATGAATCATGTCAATGATGATCATATAATCAACCATCTCTACACAGACGATGAGCGAGTAAATGTCATCAAAGTCAACAAGAAGACGGAATATAGAGAAGTTAATGCAACAATGAGGGCGCAAGCTAAGGTTGTCTTAAAGGGCACCTCTTTGAAATCCACTGAACCTCCACCTCAACATTCATATGATTTGGTCAACCAACTTCAGAAAACTCCTGCTCAAATCTCTATCTTTGAACTCTTAAAAATTTCCCCAACGCATAAGGAAATTCTTGAAAAAGCCCTCTTTGAAACAACTGTATCCACTTATTTGGATGTGGACCAATTTCAAGCCATGGTAGGATACTTGTCCTCACCCACTTGCCTCTCATTCTCTAAAAATGATGACATTTCCATAACTCATCCCCACAACTCATCATTATACTTAGAAGTCATGGTCCATAAGTTTCGTGTTAGACGGGTTCTAATAGATGGAGGTGCTGGTCTCAATATCTGTACCATGAAATTGGTTAAAGCCTTAGGATTTTTTGAGGACTCCATTGATTTCAAAAGAAAGATCACCATTAAATCTTATGATGATGAAGAAAGAGCATCCAAGGGTCTAATCATACTGCCAATCAGAGTGGGTCTTGTTATCAAAAATACTTTCTGCCAAGTATTGGATCATGATCTGGCATACAACATCTTGTTGGGTCATCCTTGGATCCATGAAATGAAAGTTGTCCCATCAACCTATCATCAATGTTTAAAGTTCCCTTATGATGGACAGGAAATCATGATATCAGCTAATAATTCCAACATTCAAACTTGTGCCAACATAAAAGCTAGTCAAGATACTTTGGTTCCTAACAATTGAGAAGCTCATGCTTGTACTTCTCTAAAGATTGACACACAAATCAGTCAATTAACCAATAGTTTTGATAAGAAATTTAAATTCAAAGACCATGGAGTCGGAGAATATTCTCCTTGTCTTGCCAATTTACCTATATTGCCTCGATCACATGGACAACCGTCTATCACAAAACATCAAGTATCAGCGGCATCAACATCAAAGCAATCACCAATAGAGCCAATCACAAAGTTTAATGGACAATTCATCAAAGAGAAATTCCCCATGGAAGATCCTGAGGATACAGAAATTCTTAACTAGCTCTAGAAAGATGAAGATGAAGCAGTTTGTAATGTCAAATTACCCACAGACAAATATGGAAAAGGGTATTCAATCATGCAGAAGATGGGTTATGATAAAGGTCCTATCAAAAAAGGAAAGGAGTAGTTGAACCTATTCACCTCCGCGGACTCACCACAAAAGAGAAAAATAGATTAGGTTATGATACTCACTCCAAAGAAAGCACATCCAAACAACTGCATGGCACTGTCTTCGCGTTGCAAGAAGGCTCAGATTCACAAGAAGCATGCATGGCAATAGTTCAGAACTTCTTGGATAACAATTCTGACACAGACTCTGCTGAATATGAATGGGATACCATTTACAATGATGAGTTCTGGAGGGATAAAGAGGTTGATGTAATACACCAGTATGCCCCAACTCTAATTGAAGGTCAAGGTTCAGAGACCCAACCACGAGAGTCTAAACTACAAAGTCACTATGATTCTAGTGATACTGAGTCAGATATAAACGAACAAGATTATCATAAGGATAGTACCATCATTAACCTACCTCATACCTCGGATCCTATGATCAACTCCATTATGACCATAACCATAGCTGATTTCACGCAACCCAATGACCATATACCTTTGATTTATCCTGATCTCATTGATTGGGATTCATCCGAACCTATCAACATACCAATGTTTCCAAGTGATGAAGCTATTGTAAACTTCCTTTCCGCAGAGGACGTAAATGATTGTTCCACTAGATATTTTTAGCATAAAGTCTTTGACCAAGAGGGTGTCAATTCTCCCAGCTGCAAAAATAAAATTAAAAACAAAAGATCTAATGGTGAAAACCAAAATCTGGCAGTATTAGATCAAACAAAAGATAAAATAAAGAGCGTATCGAATGGTGAAAACCTTTTTAAGGCACTAGACGATGGGAATCTTGACACACTCCCAGAGCATTATCATGAGCGATCACCTATTTTGATTGAGCCTACAAATGTCGTCAATCTTGAAACTTCAGACAAACCAAGAATTTTATAGCTGGCTGCATCAATGACAGAAAAAGAAATACCAGAGTTCATGGAATTTCTAAAAACAAATCAAGTCAACTTTGCTTGGTCTTACACGGACATGCCCGGTCTTGATCCTGACCTTATCGTGCATCACTTATCCATCAAACCAGTGGTTAAGCCTATCAAACAAAAACTCAGAAAGATGCACCCCCATGTGGCATTATTAGTTAAGGAAGAACTAAGAAAACTCCTTGATGTGGGCTTCATAAGATCGATTGATTATGCAGAGTGGATCTCCAACATTGTTCTTGTATCCAAGCCAGATAAAAGTGTCAGAGTGTGCACAGATTTCAGAGATCTTAATAAAGCATGTCCTAAGGATGACTTCCCACTTCCAAGCATTGACACTATAGTTGATTTGACAGCTGGCCATGCCATGTATTAATTAATGGATGGTTTTTTTGGTTACAACCAAATCAAGATTGCACCTGAAGACCAAGAGAAAACAACTTTCACATGTCCATGGGGAACTTATTGTTGGAACATCATGCCTTTTGGTCTAAAGAACGTTGGGGCTACCTACCAAAGAGCCATGACTACAATTTTTCATGACATGATGTACGCATTCATGGGATATTATGTAGACGACATATTGGCAAAATCCTACAGCAGAGAAGGACATCTAGAAATATTGTCCAAGATATTTGCAAGACTGGAAAAATTCAAAGTTCATCTCAATCCCAAGAAATGTGTCTTTGGGGTCACATTTGGAAAGCTCTTAGGGTATATTGTGTCAGAAAAAGGAATTGAAGTAGATCCTACTAAAGTTCAGGCGATCATGGAAATGCCTCCCCTAAAGAACATTAGTCAATTAAGATCATTACAGGGACAGCTTTAGTCTATCCGTAGATTCATTACACAAGTAGCTAACAAGAGTCTACCATTCACCTATCTACTGCATAAGAATTTTCCTTTCAAGTGGGATGACAAGTGTGAATTGGATTTTCAACAAATCAAACAATACTTAATGACTCCACCAGTTCTAGTACCACCAAATCTAGACAAACCATTGATCTTATATATTGCAGCAATAGAAACATCCTTGGGTGCATTGCTAGCGCAAGAAGACTCTACAAGAAAAGAACGAGAAATTTATTATATCAGTTGAACACTCACAAGTCATGAGCTCAGCTACACTACCGTCGAGAAGGCTTGTCTAGCAGTAGTCTTTGCTTCACAGAAATTTTAGCATTACATGTTAACTCATACGATCAATTTGGTTTCAAAGATTGATCCACTCAAATATTTGTTAAGCAAAGCATCATTGACAGGAAGGTTAGCAAAATGGGTAATAATTCTAAGTGAGTTTGACATCCATTATATTAATCACAAGGCAATCAAAGGACAAGTTATAGCTGATCAACTAGCTGAAGCACCACTGCAAACAGACCATCCTCTACACATTGAATTTCCAGATGTTGATGTCTTTACGGCCAAATCCAAACAACCATGGTCCTTATATTTTGATGGTTCTTTCACTCAACATGGATTAGGAGCAGGCATACTTTTCATCATCCCTCAAGGGAACACAATTCCTCGATCATATAGGCTAATGTTTCCATGCACCAACAACATAGCTGAATATGAAGCATTAATCACAGGACTGAAGATTGCATTGGAATGGAAGATTACAGAACTACAAGTATATGGCGACTCACAGTTGGTCATTTATCAGATCAATGACGAATATCAGACCAAAGATAATAAACTGTTGCCATATAAAAAGATGGTCGATGACTTCAAGAAGTACTTTGTGGATGTCAAATTCACACAAATTCCAAGGCTTGATAATAAAGCGGCTGACGCCATGGCTACAATCACATCATTGTTGTAGCTCCCAGAAACTCAGACTCGCTATGAATTTCTGGTGGAACAATCATTTACACCTGCCTATGACACACCCGAAAACCAAATCATTTTCCACTTGGTAGGATCCGATTCACCTTCGTATGGCAAGATTTATGCCTACCTAAAAGATGACATTTTACCACCTAACTTATCCCGTAACCAAAAGCGAAATTTTATCCACCAATCTTCTCGCTGCACCCTTATCACCAACACCCTTTATCGATGTGGTCTTGATGGTACTTTGCTTCGATGTCTTGAACATGACGAATCTGACAAAGCTTTACAAGAAGTTCATGGTGGAATTTGTGGTACTCATTCGAGTGGACTGACCTTATCTAAGAAATTGATTAGAATGGGTTACTATTGGCCTACAATGGAAAGGGAATGCCAAATTCATGGGAATCTCATTCATACTCCTGCACAAGAACTACAATTATTCACGCCAACCTGGCCATTTTCCCAATGGGGGTTAGATCTAGTAGGTAAGATACATCCTTCATCATCAAATGGGCATAAGTTCATCATCATAGCCACAGAATATTTTACCAAATGGATTGAGGCAGTACCTCTGACTAAAGTTACCGGCAAACAAATATCATCGTTTATACTGAACTATATCATTTGTCGGTATGGCATTCCCAACTCCATTATTACAAATAATGGATGACCTTTTAAGAATCAGGATGTGGATGAACTTTGTGAGAGATTTCACATTCAGCACAGATATTCAACACCTTACTATCCACAAGGAAATGGCCAAGCAGAGGCCTCAAATAAAACAATCTTGAAAATCTTGAAGAAGACTGTGAATGATGCAGGGAAAGATTGGCATGTTCAACTCAATCCCGCCTTATAGGCTTACAGAACCAGTGTCTGCACGCCAACGGGAGCAACATCATTTTCTCTTGTTTATGGAGCAGAAGCCATCCTACCTCTAGAAGTTGAAATCCCATCACTCAGAGTATCATTGAAAAGTCTCACAACAGACGATGAATACAGAGTTTCCCGACTCCAAGAACTAGAACTCCTAGATGAAAAGAGACAAAGAGCAGCTGACCATTTGAAAGCATACCAACAGATGATGTCTCGCAGCTACAACCACAAAGTAAAGACACATACCTTTTAGGTGGGTGATCTGGTTTTGAAAGAAAACCCACGAAATCAGCAAAACAGAGAAAAGAAAGGAAAATTTGAACCAAATTGGCTAGGTCCTTATGTGGTTATCGCTGTCTACAATTTAGGAGCATACAAACTATCAACGCAAGAAGGGACCTGTTTGACGAACCCATCAACAGCATGCACTTGAAAAAGTATTATGTGTGAAGCAATTATCATTAGCAAAAAGAGGTCCTAAAAATATCCAAAAACAATAGAAAAAGTCTTGAAAAAATTCAAAAACAGTAGAAAAAGTCCTAAAAAAATCCAAAAACAGTAGAAAAAGTCCTAAAAAAAATCCAAAAACAACAGAAAAAGTCCTAAAAAAATGGTTACCCTGGAGAAAACCTGGCAAACAAGCATCTCGGTAGCGTCAAAAAAAAAAAAATGCCATAAGGTGAAAACCTGACAACAAGCAGTCTATTGACATGAAAAATGCAATAAAAACAAATAGTGAAAATCTGGCAAAGAGACACTATTTGTAGCTCTCCATCTATTAGTTCATATTCTACACTTGGCTTTTCAGCTTTCCTTTCCATGCATCTTCCCATCATCTTAGGTCCATACCAACATCATGCTATCATCATTTTCCTAGAACGATAACATCTTACCATGGCTTGGTTATTGTACATATTCATTCCAACAAGTTGTGTCAATACTGGGGGCAAACATTGACATACTGGGGGCAATCAACTTTCAGAAAACAACTAAACAAGGACATCAAATCCAATCACACAAATAAACAACCAAATCACATGAACAAACTATCCAATCATCGATCTGTGTCACAAACAGTTTTCAGCAAGTACCATATCATGACTCATATCTGGATGATCTAAAATCTGAATAATGTTTGGAATAACAGTTTTTCATTTTGAACAATGGTTGTTTAAATTTTGATATCATCTCTCTGAAGTACACTCGATGATGTACTGAACTAGAGTGGCAAGGAAAGAGGATGGTTTTTCTTTATCTGTTGTCTTGAGGTTAACTATCTATCTATTGCAAATATGTCGCGAGACATGATTTCCAAAGCAATATCATCGATGACAGTTCCACATTTGCATTAGATGGTGGTTAGTCTTTGTCTATTTACATAAGAAATGCTCAGGTCATCTCGGTTCAATTATACCTCGATGCTTGTGTTCACTTGCTATATCAAAAATCATAAAAATTGTACTCAGGTCATCATTGGTGCTAATTTCCCCTCTAATGCTTGTACATACTTCCAACATTTTAATGCTCTATGATGATCCAAGAAAGCTACCAAAAGGCTCAACAATTGGTTTACTTCATTTAGTTGCATTTCATTTTAGATCAGTGTACATATATCTGCATACCGGATTTGCATCAGAGTTTGTTTTTTTTAAAGAGCTAACAATAACGTCAACAGCTGTCATGTCTCTTTGGACTATTTGTGGAGGACATTCGGACATTTGTTTCATTATCACCTCTCATTTTGTTATCATTTCATTTCATTATCATTTTATCATTTCCCTTATCATTTATAATATCCACTAGTACACAAACAACAATATATGACTAAATAAACTACTAAAAATTGCATATAAATGACTAATTTTGGTCACGTGACCATTAGTAGTTTATTGCCGGTCATTTATAACGTGACCAAATTTATGACTAAACTATTTTACTCATTTATTTAGTCATTGATTTGTACTCATTGATTTGGTCATTAATTTGGTCATTGATTTAGTCATTAATTTGGTCATTGATTTAGTCATTAATTTAGTCATTGATTTAATCGTTAATTTAGTCATTGATTGTTATTAACTAGTCATTTATTTAATCATGGTAGTGATTTATTTAGTCATTAATTTAGTCATATATTTAATTATTAATTTAGTCATTAATTGTTGTTAACTGGTCATTTATTTAGTCAAGATAGTCATTTATTTAGTCATATATTTAGTCATTACTTTAATCATATATCTAGTCATTAATTTAGTCATATATTTAGTCATTAATTTAGTCATTACTTTAGTCATATATTTAGTTATTATTTTAGTCATTACTTTAGTCATATATTTAGTTATTTAGTCATTTAGTCATATTTAATCATTAATTTAATCATTACTTTAATCATATAGTTAGTCATTAATTTAGTCATTTTATTTACTAGTTTCCATTAATTGGTAGTAAATATAATCACGAAATAAATAATTTATTAAATACCATAAATTTTATAATGCAAAACTAACAATATTAAATTTGAACTAAAACATAAAAGTTAATAAAAATATTACATATGCGTACAAGCTACAACATACTAAAATTAAAAGATTGATTCAACATCATGATAAATAAAGGTAATCTACAATAAATAAAAAAAATAATGCAAATATATATCAATATATATATCAAGTTATAAGATGACAAAGATGTCTAAGAGTATACATGTAAATATAATAAAAAATGTCAAAGTTGTCTAAGAGTTTCCAAGTCTTTCAAATACACCATGATAATTAAGATCCATGAACAACATATTCAAAATACTGCATAAAGTAGTGAGCCAAGATGTCTAGAAACTAGTACATGATAAATACGTTCAACTATGTCATTTTTTGCAAATATTTTAGTAGCCACTGTGTGAAGGTTCCCTCTTTCTCTTTCAAATGAATAGCTCCATCTATTTTGTCTTCATAAACAAGGGGTATGTTACTTTTGACCTTTAAAATCTTTACATTTTCATCCATTGTTCCTTTCAAGTTGACTCCATGTACAATAGATAGGGAGTGAATCCGCCCAATGCCCACAACATCACCATCTAATGGATCCAACACCTTAACTTTATCTCCTTTGAGTTTATCAATAAATTCATACAAAAAGAAAAAAATAACACATTATAACATAAACTTGAATAAAGGCTTCCAACAAATAACACATTATCCATGTTCCTACTAAACTTGCATAAAGGCTTCCAACAAATTTTTATGCATGAATAACATAAACTAATAAACTTGTATAGTTTTCTCTTTAGATTACAACAGCTACATGCAACTCAATCAATATTTCATTCAGACAAATAAAAATTTGTAATATATAATATTCAATACCATAGAACATAGAAAATACGATAAAATGTGTTCACTGAGGTCATCACATAACTCACCGTGTTTGGAGAAGCAAGTTGCTTTCCACTCAACATACTAGTAGCTGATCTTTTTACAAACCCATTCTCATAAGCCTACTTGTGCATACACATCAGCAATTTAAATATCAACAAGCATTCCATATTAACTATTGTTCAATAACCTTATTGCAAACCTTCCTTATAACATAGAAAACAAGAGAAAATTACAAAACATACATTTCTACCAAGGTGTGTGGAGTCAAAAACTAGGAAAAAATATTTTTTTATCCAAAACCTATGGATGATAGTTAATTTTTGTTCAAAATTTCAATTCAGCTTATAAACTTGAAGTTAACATTTTGACAAAATGATTTGACAAGGTATAGGGTTGGTTTCCATCCACACATAAGGAGATAAATAAAAAAGGATGCACAAGGCAACCAAAAATAAATCCAAAGCATGACATTCAACTTATATTATATTTGATCTATAACAATCCTTGGAAGATATGTTGATTTTTTATTACATTCAAAAGTTGCACTTCATCCATGTTCCTACTAAACTTTCATAAAGGCTTCCAACAAATTTTTATGCTTGAATAACATAAACTAATAAACTTGTATAGTTTTCTCTTTAGATTACAACAGTTACATGCAGCTCAATCAATATCTCATTCAGACAAATAAAAAATTGTAAGCTTTAATATTCAATACCATAGAACACAGAAATTACGATAAAATGTGTTCATTGAGGTCATCACATAACTCACTGTGTTTGGAGAAGCAAGCTGCTTTCCACTCAACATACTAGCAGTTGATCTTTTTACAAACCCATTCTCATCAGCCTGCTTGTGCATACACATCAACAATTTAAATATCAACAAGCATTCTACATTAACTATTGTTCAGTAACCTTATTACAAACTTGCATTATAACATATTAGAAAACAAGAGAAAATTACAAAACAAGACATTTCTACCAAGGTGTGAGGAGTCAAAAACCAGGAAAAAAGAATTTCTTATCCAAAACCTGTGGATGATAGTTAATTTTTGTTCAAAATTTCAATTCAGCTTATAAACTCGAAGTTAACATTTTGAAAAAATGATTTGACCAGTATAGGGTTGGTTTCCATCCACACATAAGGAGATTAGTAAAAAAGGATGCACAAGGCAGCCAAAAATAAATCCAAAGCATGACATTCAACTTATATTATATTTGATCTATAACAATCCTTGGAAGATATGTTGAGTTTTTATGATGTTCAAAAGTTTCACTTCATCCATGTTCTTACTAAACTTGCATAAAGGCTTCCACAAAAATTTTATGCATGATTAACATAAACTAATAAACTTGTACAATTTTTCTTTAGATTACAGTAGCTACATGCAGATCAATCAATATCTCATTCAGACAAATAAAAAATTGTAAGATTTAATATTCAATACCATAGAACACAGAAAATACGATAAAATGTGTTCACTGAGGTCATCACAGAACTCACCGTGTTTGGAGAAGCAAGCTACTTTCCACTCAACATACTAGTAGTTGATCTTTTTACAAACCCATTCTCATCAGCCTGCTTGTGCATACACATCAACAATTTAAATATCAACAAGCATTCCATATTAACTATTGTTCAATAACCTTATCACAAACTTGCCTTATAACATATTAGAAAACAAGAGAAAATTACAAAACAAACATTTCTACCAAGGTGTGAGGAGTCAAAAACTAGGAAAAAATAATTTCTTATCCAAAACCTATGGATGATAGTTAATTTTTGTTCAAAATTTCAATTCAGCTTATAAACTCAAAGTTAACATTATCACCTTTCAAACCAATATCACTTGGTTTATCCAGTTTAATCTCCAATTCTCTATTGTGAGTGCTTTGATCTTTTATCTTAGCACAAAATGCTAGGCATGTGATGGCCTTTTTACCTTTTCAAAAAATCCCCTTTCTCCTAGTTGCTTGCATTTATTTGCTAAGAGTTGCTCTTAAAAAAATATTCATTTTGGAGCTACTTTTATTGTTTGGTAAGATCACATGCACTCTATTTAATATATTCAAATTGAGGAATTCGCTTGAAATTATACATTTATAACTCAAGCTAAATAGAAAGATATAAAAACTATTTTACTCCTTACAAGCAAGATCTACTCATTTGTTATATTCATGGGCTTATCAGTAGTTGGTTCCAAGCTTTTCTAATTAGTTTGTGTTACAATTTTTTAGATTGTATCTCAATAAAATCATATGGAAAGCCTTTGATATTTTAGTCGTCTATTGGATCTCATATTGGCTTTTAAAGCCACAAAAGACTAGAGTCAGTATCTATGCTATAGAAGTAGATGAAAGGGTTTCTTCTATCCCGCTCATTAAATGTGGTCTATGATGCATAAGCAAATAGAGAGAGCACTTCAATAATACAACAAAGGTTTTTCCTTCCTTCTCGCCCACATTTATATTCATTGTTTGATGATGTCAACTACCAAGCACATAATAAAGATGTGACACATTTTTCTTCCATGCCTAGTGGCTAGACAATGATATGACAACTTTCAATTTGCGCTACTATCTCTATTCTTTTTAACTTGGAGATCTCTATTGTTTTCATACCAATTAAAGATCACCTGCTAATTTTGATGCCCACTTCTTTACAATATTGGCCAAGTCTCTTTATTTGTATACAATTGAAGAAAAATAAGATTGAGTGTTGTAAATTTAAAAATTCTCATCTTTTATAGAAATGCAGTTGTGAAATATCCTTGACAAGGTTCAAGATTATTTTATCTAGTAAGAAATTACAATGTTTCTTGACAAATGAGAAATTTCCAACTTTGGCCTTTGTGGCCCAATTGAGTACAAATTTTTATGTCAATGTCATGACAAGGATCAAGTTTGATGAGTTTCTTCCTTCCTTGTTGTCCCATGGAAATTGCTTAAATTAGTGGGAAAGAATGCAGCTTTGGTTTGATCCTTGGAAGCTTCACACAAGGCATGTGGACTAAACCTTCTGCAATAGAGAACTAAGAATAGGCCAATTTCTTATCAAAAAGATAATAATCTCTTGTGATTGAGTTGAGGAAAAAGAGACCTCTAATTGATCATTTTAGTAGGTTAGAACTTAATTCTTAACCATGCCCATGTGTACTTGTGTAGCTATTTAGAGAGGAAATTCCTTGCAATATGCAAATTCCTGCTATACTGGCCATTGTTATTCCTGCTATATATTTTGGTCTCAATTTCAATGATTTATTGTATGTGTCATTCTTGCTACAATTGTACTTTGAGGATCATAAATCAGTAAGTATTAAGGTAATTTTCCTAGTAGGCTTCAAATTAGGAATAAATTTTGAATAAAAACATGAGCTTTTGTGTTGTTCATCTTTCAAATCAGATGCAACGATACTGCTTTTGAGCCTGTGCCTTTTAAAAATTATAAAGATGGACTACAAAGGCAAGATTATTTATTTTACTCCTGCCTACTAAATGGATTATAAGATTGACAGAAATGTTCATTTATATGCTATCTCATTGTATTTCCACACTAAAAATAGAAGACAGTTTTAAATTCTTCTGGTTGATAAGATATTTAGTTTGGAAAGTGGGAAAACATTGAGAATACTTGTGAAATTTGGGAAGAGACATGGTTATTTTCATTTTGCAAACATAATTCAGTTTTCTTGCAGGATACATGGTTATCTCTTATAAATGTTTTTGCAATTCTACAGAATGATATTTCAATATAAATTCAGTTTTATAATGGATAAAATACAAAGTTGAAAAAGAATATCGAAATGTGTGTTGAAAAAAAAAGGAGTGCATGTTGAGATAACAAGTTTTCACCAAATGGTTTCTAATTTAAAACAGGTATTAATTATTTTCAATTTTGTTTACAAAATTCTAAGTGTGATATAGGTGTTCTATTGTTTTCTTATGTATTTGCATTTAAAGCATGGGGCAAACCATCACTTCTATGTGTAAACTTGGGTACATTTCATCAAGATTAGCTTATGTGGCAATAGTTTAGACTAAGTTCTAAACACCTAAAGTATTTGAAGTGCATTTTCCTATTTCAAATACATATAGGTGACAGGTTGCCAATGGAATCAAGAAGGTTATTTAAACCTCTACAGTCTTCTATGTTCAAGTGTTGCAGCTGTGACAGGTTTCCAATAGACTCAAGGGGGTTATTTAAACTTTTACACATTTCTATGTTGAAGTGCTACAGCTGTGACAGGTTGCCAATGGAATGAGGGAGGTTATTTAAATCTATAGACCCTACCATGTTCAAGTGTTGCAATTGTGACAGGTTGCCAATGGAATCAGGAAGGTTATTTAAATGTTCACACCCTTCTATGTTCAAGGTTGCAGTTGTGACAGGCTGCCAATGGAATCAAGGAGGTTATTTAAACCATGACAATATTTTAGTTTCGAATGTTGCAGCTGCAATAGATTGTCAATAGAATCAAGGAGGTTATTTAAACCTTTGAAACTTCCTATTATGTTCAAGTTCTACATTTGTGATAGGTTGACAATGGAATCAGGGAGGTTATTTAAACCTCTACAACTTACTATTTTCAAGTACTGCAGACATGACAGGTTGCCAGTGGAATAAGGAAGGCTATTTAAACCTCTACAATCTTCTATGATCAAGTGTTGCAGCTGTGACAGGTTGCCAATAGAATCAAGGAGGTTATTTAAACTTTTACACCCTTCTATGCTCAAGTGTTGCAGCTATGACAGGTTGCCAATAGAATCAAGGAGGTTATTTAAACTTTTACACCCTTTTATGCTCAAGTGTTGCAACTGTGACAACTTTCCAATGGAATCAAGGAGCTTATTTAAACCTCCAACTCTATTACATTCTAGTGTTGCAGCTATGACAGGGAGTTAATGGAATCAATTTTAGATTGGGTTCTAGGTGCATGCAGTCATGTAGGTTTAGTGGATGAGGGCTGCACATACTTCACACATCAATAACCCTTAATGCATTACAATTTACATATATAGTTGATCATTAGGTGTGCATGGTTGACCTTTGTGCCCGTGTTGGCTATATTGAGGACACCCTAAACATTATTACTAAGATGCTAGTTAAATCTATGGTACATGTGGATCATATATGAATATAGGCTGAGTATTTCCAGCAACACTGCTTTTTCAGTTGGATCCTAAAAATGTTGCAACTTATGTTCTTCTCTAAAACATTTGTATCAGAAATAACTCAAGTTTCATGAAGAGAGTGTAGTCTCTTCTTTTTTTGGAACATAAGAACATTATAATCAAATGTCACTGATGCTAGACGGAATCATGATTGGATATTGGAATAAATTATATTAATAATAAGAATGAATAATTGTTATAATCTACGATTATGAAAACCACATCTTGAGGTACACATCTTAATTTCTACAAATTACACTAGATCCCAAGGGGAAACTATAACATGAATTTGATGATATATAAGCTTCAAAATGTTAGATTATACCTATACATGCACATGCTATAATTACATATTTGTAACACAAACATTTCCCATGACCTACTAGAATAAATGTTATTGGTATGAAGAAATGATAGGAGAAAAATACTAATGAATAAATCATAAAGGTCTGAAAGATACACACCCAAAACTTTTGGATTTGAAAATCATTTTTGCACTCACTTGATGCACCACTGCCCTGTCATGATTGCTCAAATTTCTTTCAAATGTAATCACTGCAAAATAGTAATATTTAAGTTAGTATATGCATAAGCACATAAGATTTCCCTCATGCAACAGTTCCTTCAATTAGAAATGCATGTCTAAAACAAATTATAATTACAAGGAGACCGGAGAAACAACACTGGTATATCCTTACAATTTCATTAGTAAGAAACAACACTAGTATTTAAGGTCTATCCTTACAATTTCACGAGTGAGAAACCTAGTATGCAAATCCATTAATGTGCATATGGAATTTCATATTATTAAGGCATATGGGCAAGGATTTGCTAAGTAAATTAGCTATTTCATTTTACAAATAACTTGTCACACTGCATTCAATAGCAACTTAAGGCTCAAATATACAAGTAAATCTCAATGAAGAGTTGTCTTAAGTGTAATAACTAATAAATTGCACTCAAATTTGAATAAATGTCCTTCAATTTTTGAGCTGTTACAGTGTAGAACATGATAACAACTCCTACTTCATACACACAATCTTGGATGCATAATATACACACGGTCATTTATTTCAACATAATAACACCACTTACATAAAAACACCACTTATATATATATATAGCTCTACTTACAAAAATCAAGTTCATCACTAGGAGCCATAGCCTCATGGGGTACCAACAAGCAAGTTGTCCAGATTCTCCTGGCATTTACTAGCACTATATCACTCATCTTCATAACTAGTGTGCATTGGTTCATAACTTCATAGTATATACTCACCTATATTTTATTCGGGTATTCACAACTATTACGATCAAAGATAATTTCACTGAAGTCACACCTTACCAATTATCTTACCCATATGATGTGTGACTGACATGCCTAGCAAATGAAGCTTTGTTCTTGGCTCTCTACTATAATATTGTAGATTGATAGATGTAGATTGGCATACACCGCATGCACAAAGAAACAAACTTCTAGTTTTAGTGTTATATACCCTATGGATTGTAGGCTGACCCAATTCAATTTTTGCCTTCAATAGTGAATTTTGAAAAAGTGCTAACAACATTTCCATTCCTCATGGATTTTTTCCTCTATAAATATCTCCATCAATAAGGCTATGGATGATTGTTTACTAGTTTATCAAAATTCATATAGATTTACCTATAGTTTCTAAACATTCATTTAAAATCAGTAATCAAAGATACCAAAAATGTGAAATCAAGCAAACAGACGGCCAAAGAATATTTATGAGGAAAGACAAAGAACTAGATTAAGATATGCAACAACCAAGGCAAGTCAAACAATTAACATTGAAAGAAAAATATTTAACCAACAAGACCTATCCTCACAGATTGATAATTGAACCAATTAAATAGAGCATGATCCCCAGGAGAAGCCTGCTTCTCAGATTTTTCTACCCCAATCTTTCCATGAAAGGTGATTAATTCCAGAATTGTAAAATACCTAAACTCCTACAAATAAATAGGAGAGAATTCTATTGGATGGTGAAGGGGGCAGGAAACAGAGGGGTAGAGGTGCTGGAGAGACTGCAGATAGAAGTACAGTAGCAAGGTACAAAATGTGCCATATGAATTGATGAATATTTAATCGGAGTATACAAAAATTAAGTAATTTTCCAAACATAAGGGAATGGTTTGCATTGCTTTGTACACCATATACCAATATCTTTGAACCAATAAAAAATAAGAAAAAAATAAAAAATATTTAGGGTTTGTAGCTATAAAATATTAAAAATTACAAAAAACTAGGACTTGATAGCCAGTGTTTGTTTTTTGTTTCATTAATCTAAAGTGAAAGAGAAAAAAACAAAGGCAAAACACAATGGAAAGTTAAAAAAAAAACTTCAAAATACAAAATTACCTCTTCAAATTTACTCCAAATTGATGAAAGGCTAGGTAGGCTCTTCCAAATTCTCCGTAGTCTCCTTTAGATGCACCAAGGGCTGCTAAAAACCCACCCAAATGGTCTTAAATCACCATATGGCATGTATTTTGTGCTTCAAAACTATTTGTTTCCTCTTCATTGTGCTTGAAAATCAAATGAATGTGCTCTTAAGGTGTGAGAAGTCATTTTAAGTCTTTTTGTTTTTCTTTTTACCTACCATGGCCAAGTCATCTCCTTGGGACTCACTAGATCCAGTGAGTCTGGCAGATTTGGTGAGTTTCACCAGACTTGCTGGGTACTTGTTTCAGGAGTCCTTGGGACTCGTTTAGTGCCAACTGCCTTGGGACTTGCTGAGTCTTGGAGAATCTGGGCAAGTCTTGTAACTATGGGATCGCGTCGCCTTTAAAAGGAGCCATGTGGTGGATTTTATGAAGCTGACCTAATATGAAAATATAATATCTAGTTCAAAAACACTTACGTAAAAAATGTTCACAATTGAGATCTGAAATTATGCAGCTGGACAGTAGTAGTTTCTAAAAAATTGAATAAATTGTTAAACTGTATCTGGAAAAGCTAAAATATTATTTTTCTGCATCCTGAAGTATAGATTTTTTAGAGTGATTTGCATAAGTTTGGAACCACTGGACACCTCACTTCCAAGAATATTGCAAATCTGAAATTCTGAACTTTAAAGGTAAAATAAAAATCTAAATTTGGAACACCCTTTTGTATATTTCTTTGTAACAAGTACAGTGTCACTTGAATTATTTTTTCCTTTGGTATTCTTGATACCCTGTTTTTCTGTCAATGAATATCCATGCAATTTTCATCGTACATAATAATGTCTTGTTTATTAGTGGCTTCCAAAGAAGGTAGATAGTATGTGGGACATTTTTAAGTTTGAACTGTGATTTGCACAACTGCTACTCATACCTATGAGTTTATGTTTGTTTTTTATTGTTTGGTCCTTTGGGTTATGTGGTCCATACCAACGTATTCACGCATCTTGATTCTTCATACTGCACAATTTATTTTCTAAAGAATATTCCATATCTAATACTCATGTTATTGTATCACACAAGATGATGAATATAAGGTACCACTGGCAACCTAATAAGTGGTGTTGCCTCTTTGAAATTCTTCTTAGTCTTGTCATATCTGACAACAAGGACAAATTATAACACAATTCAAAAAGAGCAGGGAATGCTAAAGTAGTGCTAGAAGGCAATTCTAAAAATAACATTAAATTTCATATTAGCATAGAGGTAAATAGAGCAATACGAACAATTATTATTAACCAACAGAGCTTGGTATAGGTAACAAAAATAACACTTTTTGACTCCTAAACTTAAAGAATCATCCTAATTCATGTTTAAGGGTCTTGTTAGACCTTATTAAAGACAAAACATCTCAAAACATTAACACCTACCAACTGACCACCCTACTAATCACTTAAATGATCAAACATTGTTGTTGTGGTGTTGGTGCTCCTACACCAAGAGGCAAGAATAGGAGCAAGACAAACCATTAGCTTTTACCTCTTCCAAACCTAGTTTGAGAATAGTACAACATAAATACCTGGTCCGCCATTTTGTATAGACACCAAGAAAATAGCCTAATAGAAAGCTACAAAGAAAAGAGTGTGGAAGCTAGTTAGGATCATGACACAAATAACTGTTGAAATATATGAAAACATGTATCCCAAAAAAAACCATAAAATTATTCAAAAATATAGCTTGAGCAACTAAAAAATATGAAGATTCGATTAAAACTTACATAGAAATTGATTATGAATTGGTGACGTAGAATAACCTGAAATATAGTTTGTTGTTAGAAAACAATTCTAGGTTTTTTAACTTGTGTTTAGAAAAGTTTTGAACAATATTTTTTATGATATTGGAGTTCATGAAACAGTATATGACTTTCATATTATGTCTATCAGACTGTAGCTTGTTTTGGCTGGATTTTTCCTATCATACATTTTCAGATAGAAATTTCTAGGTTGCTGCAGATCTCATAAATTTAATACTAGAGGGAACGAAATGCATATTTGTTGTTGTTGCAAACATTGTTTATTTAGTGAGTAGACTACATTATTATGCATGCATAAACACTGATTTTTAGTTAGAGAATTATTGATCAGATTGGCTTTTATATTAAAGCTATCAATTACTATCATATTGTAGAGTTGCATGCCTCCCAATTATAGGCATAGACAAAGAAGTGATAACCAAAAAAAGGGAAATGAAACTGGGGCAAGTGACATACCTGAAGATTATGCGCAATTTGTGTCTTACTGTCAATGAAGCCCTAACGAAGGAGGTATTGTCTTAAAATAAGATGAACCGAATCCAAGTTGCCTATAGATAACAAGACAATTGTTTTAGAATATAAAAAAGTCAAAAAAAAATCAATAATTTGCAGCTCTAAATATCATAGAATTCAATCGCACTTACACAGGTAAACTATCAAGAGTGATATTTCAAAAAGACGGGAATCTATTATAGTGACAGGTCCCAGAAGAGGTTAACATGTTCGTGCAAACTACAAACCATGGAAAGAGGAAGATATGGGTATAGCACAAATTTGCTAAGATTTGCACAAGTAGATAGATTCAAAGGGAAATTGACTCTGCTTAAGAGTTTATAAAATGAAATATGGTGTTTTTCTTGTAAAGTCAGTTGTAGCTGAAAAAGTGGGAGAATTTATAGTACAGAGTTGAAGAAAAGAATGCAAAAATATGTTTCCAAGAGATTCAATGTATTGATAGTGTTAAACAAAACAACTCAGAAAATTTCTAAGGATCCTTTCAATTCTAGAAGCAGTAACCATACTAGTTAAGTGCTAGCACAAGATCAGAGAACATCAATTGTAGCTTATGGAAAGGGAAACTCTAAGAACAAGTATACAGTTTATGGTTGTGGTGCAGGAGCACCTTTGCAATCATGTAAATTCTTGAAAAGTGATCAATTTGGTGTCTTGACCTTGTAATAAGGTTAAATAAGTTATTTTGTACACTCTTAGGTCATTGTAAGGTCAGTTGGTGTTTATTTGGTCAAAAAAGTGCAACAAACTGTAAAAGGTGTAAAGTCGTCAACATAATTTGCAAAATTGTAAAAGTTGCACAAAAGTCACCTTGGTTTTGGTATTGATAGGTGGTTAGGAGGTAGTTAGAAGTTTAGGAGTCAGTTGAAATTCCTTTAAAAAGGCTTGTGTATGTTGTATTTGGTGTAGGTGATTGAACTTTTGAATCAAATGATGGAAAAACTCTGATTTTGTGCATATTTCCAAAAAAATCACTGTTTCCAGGCTTATGTATGGTCTGTACAGACTTAGAAACATGTAAGATTGATTGTGAATGTTGATGTTATCAATCACCTTCCTTTTGGAACAAGTTTCATGCATTTTGGTTATTCTTTGAGCAAGATATTGAGTTTTTTGTGAAGACAGTTCCAAACCCTCATTAGGGTAAACAGTTAAGAAATAAAATTGTTTTCTCTCATTGAATCCATCTAAAATTCTCCATATTTGGTGAAATTGTTCCTTGTTGCATATATTTTCATATTCTTTAAGGGTCTATGTCAAGAGGCTAAGGATTTAAGGTGTAAAAGTTGAAGACTTGACTGTAATTATGTGTGCACAATCTGAAACAGGGCAGTTAAGGGAAATATAACCTAGGGTTTATGTAAATATATATGAAAAAGAACTCTTGATGTTTTCAATAGTATATTTAGGCCTAATCTAACCTATTTCAAGCATAGTTTGGGTTTGTTTGGGTGTGGAGGCATTAAAATCAATAAGCATAGGTCTACAAAATGTGAAGGGGACTGGTAAAGAACAGATTATAGTAAGATTTATGAGTTTTTTAACGTATTTCTTAATTCCTTCGATGAATCTTTTGTTTTGTGAGGCTGTTTGGAGATAGATGAAGCTATCACAGGATAGGGGGTTGGAATTTTTACAAGTTGTGGGGATCATAATTTAATGACTGTCCTGCCTGGATAGAGTAATTGTAGCCAATTTTGGGACAGTAAAAGAAGGTTTTGTATGGTTATTTGAAGAAATGTTTTTAATGAAGTTTAGAGGATGGTATAAATTGTTTGTGTTGATGTTAATGGCAGCATCAATCATATTCTTCCAACTGATCTCCTTTACTCATGATGATAAATTAAATAATAGCCTAAGGCTATTTAATTTGTAGAGACATCAATGTGAAGAGGCATGATTATTAAGAAAAGAAGTGATCTCTAAAAAGGGCCGACATTATATGCTTTATGAATGTGAATTCATTAGTTATTGTTATTTGAGGCCGACCTCATGATGGGACACGATTATCTAAGAGTCATCTCACTTGTTTGGAGACCGACTTGATGTTTTCAAAGGATATGTCTCTCCCTCCACACTTGTATATATATTTGATGAGGTTCATTCATTCTATAATCCATTGTTGTTCATCATAAGTCATCATAGATAGTGCGAATTCTATGAAAGAATAGATCAATTTTTTGTAGAAGGCTGAATATATTATCAGCAGATTGTATTACATTGTTACTATGTTTGCATCTATTTGTGGTGCATCAAGCAAGTTCATTTTCCATCCTTCATTCAAGTGCAAATTGTTTCAAGAGTAGATTGAGATCTGTAGGAGGTTGAGTCTTTTGTTAGCAGATTGCATCACTGTAATTATGTAATTGCATCAGATTGTGGTGTTATCTATTGGCCTTCTTATTGGCCTTCATTGTAAAGGAGACTTTGTTTTGAGACTCAATATATAAGTGATATTGTTGCTGGGTTTTTCTCCCTCGGGAGGAGGGTTTTCCCAGGGTATCTGCTGTGTTGTGTGATTATTTTTTGAATTAGTTTATGTGCACTTAATCTGATATTAAAATCAACAGTTTGTGTAGGCATAAATGCATTTGTTCGTGACTCTCACAAAGAGGAATGGGCTTGGAGGATGGAGTTGGCATAAATCATAGCTCAAGTTAAATATGCCTGCAAGATAGGTGAAGAAGCAATAGGATTTGGCAGGAATCTCAGGGGGCTCTTACTACTAGCATAGCAAGGGTGTTGCTTGTGCAGCCAAAAGGAATACCTTATGTGGCAAGAAAGATACTTGCGCAGCAAAGACATTCACTTCACATAGTAAAGAAGTCTTTTACACAGCCACTAGAAACCCTTGCACAACAACTAGGATCTCTAGGGTTCTATAAAGGGGTGTAAAATTACATTTTTCTGCTATAATTTGATAAACCCTAGCTAGTAAAACAAAATTAGCACTTTCATTCATAAACAATAACTTAAATCAGCATTAAAACTCATGTAAACTGAATTCAATGCTTTCAAAACATGCTTAAAAACATAAATCTAGAATTTAGGAAAGAAAAAAGATTCTTACAATACTTGGAAAATAAAAAATATATGTTCTAGAATCCTGAAATTGCAGAAAATTGCTCCACAAATCCACTTGAAATGCATTCAAAGTTACTCAAACAAATTTGCAAATGTTGTGGGAGGTGATTGCATGATCAGATTTGATTTATAAGACCAAAAATCTTGTTTTCTCAATGTCTTTTCTGCATTTTTCACATCCAATAGTCTACCCGCACGACAACCACATATGGCAAGTCTACAACACAAATTTGTGAAAACTCAGCCCTACAACTTGGCAAGATTGAGGTCGAGTAACTTGGCCAGTGAAATACTTGCAAGTGCTCAACAAGTTTTAAATCCATGCTTTTAACAATACATTCAGACCCAATGTATGTCATCAAAAGTAATTGATATAAACCTAATAATTGTGATGAACATGAAAAGCGAGATCTTTAGGTTTTATCTTCATAAATGAATACATTAATGATAAAGAGTGTCCCCACTCCCCATAGAACAACTTGAATGTGCATGTTCAACCATTTTTGAGGTCTCACCAAGGCAACATCATTGTGAAGATATTTTTGAGGTCTCATCAAGGCAACATCATTGTGAAGAGTTTTTTATCTCATTTTGCAAAATTTTATCATGTTTGAAATCATCTTCCAGTGACCATGTTGGAGATCATTTTGGAATCACCGAATGTAAAACCAAGAAAGGAACATAGACTCAAAATTGAGTGTTGTTTCTTTTATTTTCCCTATCTTGAAGGGAAATACAAAGGTGTCAAAAATTTCTAAGTTTTGTGGTCCTGAGTTAGTGACACCATGTTGAAGTTGGCCTTGTGGTCTCACAACAACTATAATTTGGAGAGACATAACAATGTCACAAGCTCTCAGAATTGAGTGTCATTTTCACATTTTTCATAATTTTTTGAAAGCAATGAAATAAGGTTATTAGTGTAACTTGGTTTGTGGTCCCACAGTGGCAAAAACATGGTGTGCATGTTATGGCCAAAGAGAAACATAGTCAAAATATCACTGGAGAGCTACCACTGGATGGTGCAGTTCATGTTCCAGCCAAGGAGACCTCGCATTAAAGTGTGGCAAAGAAGATACCATGAGACACCGAGATGAAGGTATATAAATACAGATGCAATGAGACACAAAGATAAGGAATATCAGTATAAGTACCATGAGACACAATGTACTGGTATAGCAACCAGAATATCATGATTAACTTAAACGCATCATCGTCAAACATGGCACATACTAAAATTCAAAAAATGGCAGTTGGGAATTCAACAAAGGACCAAAAACATTGTAACATTGAAATGATAAATCATTTCCTTTCATGTAGGATGGCTTCTAATTGTATGCATCAAATAGATTAAATAAATGAAAAAAGGAAAAGAAAATTGTTGGTGAGATTGAGGATTAAGGTAGCTTAAGAACTTTGAAGGCCAAGTGGGCAAAGTAGACCATGTTTGTGTGTTATATCAGATTTTGAAAAGATAAGTAACTTCTATTAAGCTTGTTGTTGCTTATAAATACATTTCTGCAGTATTAGAACTTTTCTACATAAATTTCAGCTTCCAACCGTGTCTATGCAGTCTAATCTGGCTGTGTGGTTGATGGTTGTTCAAGTAATCCTCAACCATGCCATCAATTAATGTTGTGCAATGTTTGTATTTTAAATTCGTGTCCTCTGGTTTTGTCCTTTGCAACCCGCCTACTAATAAGGGCTATTTGAAATTTCATGAGTAAATCAGTCCAAAACATAGTATTATTTTAATGTGTTCAGCAATTATTTTTGTGGATGAGGACCAGTTTATCAATACTCAGCCTTTATAGGATTTGTGAAAATTATATGTCTATTAAGATATATTTTTCAATTTTCATTGAGAAATGTTTTATTCCTAAACCCTTGCAACTTCACACATTAATTGACATTTATAAGGTTTCTTGATGGAAATGATACGAATATGTTAAAAAAAAGGCCAAAAATCTATTAAAGCCAAAAGATTTCAACCATACCTAGAAAAGCAACCCAATGCCATCAGCTTAAAAAATACACCATACAATCTCAAGAGTTTTTCAACAGCTGTAGAAAACATCAACAAAAGGAATTTGCATTAAGTAGTATAACTTTTTAACTTTATGTTGTCAATCATAAATATCTAAAAACCAAAAAAATGTATTCACCAAAAAACTGCAGCTCATGCCACGCCAAAAGATAGTTCAAACACAATTTGAAAGCAACCATCCACTTTTATAGAAGCTACAAAGGATTTATCACATAAATCTAAATTATGTTACTTTACAAAAGAAACATAAATGAGCTCAAAACAAACTTTTTAGCGTTGCATATTATTTTTATGTAACAAGAAATCACTTTGATATTGTTTTCCCTATAATGACTAGTCATCTTTTATCACTCTCAAAGTGTGTTAAATTCTAGAAAATGATTATAATATCCCCTCTTCACTAAATCAATATCTAAGATTCACGAGTCCATTTCTATCATTCACAATGGACAAGGGATGATTGCTAGAGAAGTATATATTGGTTAGGGTTGGTTTCATTCATTTGCTACTAATATCCAATGGCATCATACCATACTGTCCAAAAATGTGAATAAGCACTGTTGCATTGTGACATATAAAAAACATGATGTCAAAGATATATGTAAGAAAGTTTTAATGGTAAAAGGATATCTGTAATAAAGTTTTAATTATTTACATATTTGTTATAATCGAAATTATTTATTTTATAGGGAATTTGGCTAGGAATGATATTTGGAACTGGAGCTCAAACTCTAGCACTAATGTTTATCACATGGCGAGTAGATTGGGATATGGAAGTAAGTCGCTCTTTTTTATATTATTATTATTTCAAATTCTATCAACTATTAAATGATCATAAGTCATTGGATTTATGGTTGATATTTAGAAAATTACCACTATTTCATCTAACATGTTTTTCTCATTTGTAGGCTAAAGCAATTGAAGGTAAATTGAATCAATGGTCCTCTGTCAAGCCTCAAAACGAAAAGAATAAACAAGTGAGTGTTCATTTTCTATTGAAATGTGTTATCTTTTGTCCAAATGATAACTCTATTTTCTCCACAAACAAGTTAATTTGTGATACACAATTTTTGTTGGTTATTTTGGCAGCATGTTGAGAATTTGGAAGATGGTGTTGTAGAACCAAGTATACAAAAAAGTGGCATAGCAAGACAATGAGAAATGACTTTGGACTTCTAATAAGTAAGGTCATTGGCAAGGCTATACAATAGCTATATCACTAAATAATCTTTAACTAAACATTGTCATTTAATCATTGAATAATGAATTTTGTATAGTGTAAATTTTCAATACCAAAGGAAAGAATTGTAATATTATTTAAACAAGTAATGACACCTAAGGTACTATTAGATGGCCAATAGATGTA